>APFE031700205.1:4260-114656 GCA_000404065.3 Pinus taeda | reverse complement strand
AAGAATTGTTCATTTATGTAATGTAAAGGAGGTTGCCCCCTCGAAGAGGCTGAATTCTAAGGTGTTGTTCTATCTTTTCTATCTTCTTTGAGCTGGTTTCATAACATTGACCTCGACATCTTTGCATGGGCATACAGGTTTGTAGGATAAAACAGTGAAAATGACTTATTTGTTTTATATACAAAGTCAAAGATAGTGGGTTTTTAGAATTCGGACAAGTGGTGTCAGTGGAAAAACAACATGATGTTTTTGTCGTTTATGGGAGGGAAATAAACGGTTTCATATCGCACCGCTTACAGGGAAGGGTGGTATTTTGCATCAGGCGAGCAATTCCATAGAAAAAGTGACACATGGCAAGGTATTGTGCACAAAATCTCTTTGTGATCAAATGCTAACGTGTGGTCACAAAGGGCCATGCAATATGCATTGTGGCCATCGGATTTTAAGGGTTGGATCAGACAGTGTTCGGGGGGTATGAAATGATAGGGGTTTAGTGTAGGCGGGTCCCGATATAATTAAGTATTATTTAATCACATCGGGGGCAGCGGGATTGGTTGATGAGGTTATTAATTAACCATGAGGGTTAAATAATCCCATTTTGATGTCGCGAGGGTTTAAGTTTGAAAATTAGTTACTGATTAACTAATTAATCCCATATTAAAACGTGTTACAATTATAATTAACCTGGGGTGGGATATATAGTATTTGGGGATTATTATATAGTTACAATAATATGGGAATGGGTTGATTTTATAAGGGATTTATAAATTAACACAAGTTAATAGTTAATATGACATTATGAAACGGAAGCGCTAAGTATAAAACATTTGATGTGTGTATTCAGACTTAGGCTTAAAGTGAAAAAGGGTTTTTATGGAAAAGTTTGTAATTTTCCTAAGTAAAATAAGATTTCACTTAGAAAAAGCTTATGAAAGAAAATGAATGACCTTTATGGATGATTTAAGTACTTAGGCCTTATAAATTATTGGTTCGAGGGTCTGGTCCCTCCAAAAGTCAGAGAAATGCTCTGAGCCCCTTTAACTTTGTAAATGCCTTTAGTACTTAGGGGAAGTTAGTGAAACTTAAGGAGAAAATGGGTAGGGAAATTAACTAATCTGACTTTGTTTCTTTGATGGGTTGTATCCAATGTGAGTTGTGTTTTTTCCAAGTGATGAAAACAAAATATTTAAGCATTTAAACTTAACCATTCACCACACATTTATTCTGCAACCATCATCTACTTACCCTACCTACTTTATCCTAGCATTTTTACTTCTTTATTAGGATGCACTTAGACTGGAAAACCCTTTTTTCACTCTTTTTTCTTTTACATAATGATATCTGTCTAAATCTACACTTATTACATCCAAGGGCTTAGACTAAAAAGTCGAGCTTCTTTTTTACTCTACCTATCTACTTATCTGCAAAGATTACACTGTTTGGTCATATATTTATTCTCTATTTCTACAACATGAAATTGAAAAATGAATTAGTCAAGTTTGAACTATTTGACTATTCATAAATTGTGGCATAGGTGACAAACTGCATACAATTTTTATTATACAAAAGTAAAAAGTAGTAGCATTTATACTTGCACACTTTCCTGGTTTTTCTTTTGGTTGGAGTTCATTTTATTTCAATTTTTTGACCATATTTTATACTTTTTACCCTTTGATTTTTCTTTTAGGGTATACCCTCTTAAAATTTTTTACATTTTGATTTTTTTTTTAAAATATGGAAAACCTTTGCAACAAAGAAAGGTATGAACATATTACATAGCTCCTCATGTCAATCATGACATATGACACCTATCCGTATAGGCCCGGCCTAACACTCTAAACAGTGTCTTCATCTCCACTCTCCTAGAAACGATTGTACCTGTACTGCTGAGAGGCAAATGAACACCTATGATACCTAGAGACATGGAAACACTCATGGCAAGCAATATGTCAATTGAAAAACAAAATGAACATGATAAATGACTTGTGACATACCTGGGTGAATGACCATGAAGGTTGCACAATTTTGGCTGAGAGGTCGGGAGACCGACTACCAAGGCTACACAAGGCACAATCCGGGCTGCTGGGAGATTGACTGACTACTGGAACTACGCAATGCAAAGTCTAGTCAAGCTACTGACTATTGGGATTGCACAATGAGAAATTCCAGCTGGGAAGGACTGTTAGCCCAGGGATAGGTTTGTGCAATTTTCTGGGCCAAGTAGCCAATGTCCTCCAGAAATGCGCAAAACAGTCCTAGAGGGCAGTGTTACATAGTAATTTGTCACCATTGATCACCGTCCCTGTTACCCCTATTTTCGTACATTGGAGGATACATTTCGGGACCTGTGAGCAATGACATAGCCTAAAAACACTTGCATTATATTCCCCTGAGTATGTACTTCATGTTCCCTGAATACACCTTCTGCAAATTATCCCTGAAAAGTGCCCTTTTGCCATTGGCGCAGGTACACAGTGTCTTACCCGCGCCAATCACTGAGATCCTCAAAAGGGGGTGCGCCCATTGGCGCTCTGTCATAGAGAAACACTTGCGCCAACTAAGTTTGGTAATGATTTTTAGCAAACGCACACCCGTATGTTTTTTCCTTTCTGATCATGAAGTCTTTTGAGGGAAAAATCCATCCGATAGAGGTCGAGAGTCATCATCTATCCTTGACATCTATCCTCAGTAGCTTTTCCGAGATAATGTCGATCCACATTGGGTGTCCTGGTGCATTGAATCTTCCTCCCTTCTCCATTTATAAAAGTCTATCCTCATGCATTAGACAAGCTAGTTTTCCAATTCTAGTTTTTTGACAAAGGAGTTCTGGAGTAATGCTAGAGTGATAGTAAGAGTCTTGAAGCATAGGGAGGTTATACTGTCGGAATCCTGAGAGAGAGAAGGTCTATTGCAAGGCATACATAGCTGCTCGCCCAGCCAAAGGAGGATTTGACGTCAGAACTTGGTTGTATTCTCTTTTGTTTTATCAATAATAATAGACGACTATCATTATGGTTCCACTCATGTGTCTTTATTATGATGTTTGAGTTGTATCCTTTCTGACTGATACATAGTTGCATTTCTCGGATTTTATGCTTGTATTTGTCTTGTTCTTTGCATGTTCAGGTGTCTGTTCACAGAGATCGTGAGGATTGTGACCAGCTGAAGCGAAAGAATGGAAGCGACAACCCTTCTACGAATATAAGCGTTGGATTCGAGGTAGGCTCTCATCTTGGCCTATAGTTTGCAATTAGGAACCTACGTGTTAGCATTGTTTGATTGTTGCTAGACCTTAGTTAGGCTAGTGGGATCGCCTCTGTCCGCAGAGGGGATTTACCTGTTCAACAGGCAGTGCTGGGCAGGAATGCACAAATCTGGAGAGGAAGTTGAGTATTCTTTTCCTAGATTATGCAATGCAACCTTTTTGAAGGTAGAGCCCAGGCCAAGGTTGCCCTGACTAACTGATGGGAAACTAAAAGCAGGTAATTCAATGAATGCATGGCGACACTAAGTGATTGTAGAAGTGATCGAAAGTGCATGCGAAACATAAATTAAATATTCAACAAACAGATCAACATGCATGTGGGTGAGAAAGTTCATCGATTGGGCGATCGTCCGTGCAAAATAGTTTCATGCATGCGACAGTAGTGAGTTAGCAATGAAAACTAAAATAGACCTAGAAAAAGCTAGTATACATGTAAACGACATCAAACATTCAAAGAAATCAAGAAAACATTACTCATACAAGCGAAAACCCAAAAAGTGATAGAAATGCAACAAAAAGCTGAATGTGTCAACTGCTCCTAGATGTGATGTGGGATGTCAAAGCTGCAAGGTTGATGTGAGGAATGATATCTTCAGCTTCCAGTTGATGAGTTTTAACAACGTCAAGGTTGTGACATGCATGCCACGAATCTAGGGGAAGCGACACTTGGTGGGAGGTTTTGGAATTTCTCCTTGCATGTAACCTCTAAACATAGATCCCTGAAACAAGGGATGTCTTTGCATGCTGCCATGGGAGAAGAATTCGATGCATGCAAGTCTATTTTGTTCAGTCCTGGAGGGAACCGTTCAACTCAGTTGTACATGCAAGAGACTGCTCGATTGCTGGAGAAAAATGTGCATTTCTGGCTGGGATTTGGTCTATTTGCCCAGGAGATTTGCACAATTTCTGGGCAGAGTAGCCAACTGCTACCTAGATTTGCACAAATCATGGGCTGAATAGCCTACTCCTGGGAAAATTTGTGCAAATCTTGCTAGGAGGGGTTGCTGGCAGGACTACGCAATCTTGGAGCCCAGCAAGCTGCCAGAGAGGATTGTGCAATTTCTGGGGGGAAGGTTGTTTTCTCTCTACAAATGTATAATTTTCAAGGGGAAGCTGCTCAGCTTGCAGTTGGATCAATTCCAGGTGAGCAGCCTATGAAGGGAAAATATCAAACTGTGATCGACAGGCTACCTTTGAGAAACAAAGGCATTGAAGCTTAAGGACTTGACGAAGCAAGGCAAGCTGCTGCGAAGGCTAGTAGGGAGGCTTCAAAACAAGCTAAGGAGAAATTTTGGAGGGTGGTTGTAGCCACTACAACACTTGGTGACACACTAGTAGAACTCGATCTCTCTGAATGGACCGTGTTCATGAAAAGCAAGTCTAACACCTCCGGAAGAATTGCTGAGCTCTAAGCTCGTCTTGGCTTCGCACTAGCTCGATTGTAAGATATAGCATCTGCCACTCTTTATTGATTGAGACACATTCGAAGCCAAGGAAACACAGTTGTTTCAATTGGGGTTGAGGGGTATATAGGTGCACATGCAGTATAGTCGTCAAAGTCTTAATTTCATCTATGTTGTTGCTCCACTACCAACAGGCCTGGACAGTACCCCGATTGAGTCACGTAGGAACACAAGCATGGCTCCACTGCTAGAAAACCTGGTTAGTACCCTAGTGGAGTTACTTTCATCACCTCCTTACATAGGAAACCTTTCTCTTCTTTCAACTTATTCATTTTTCATTTTCAATTTTTTTTACTTTTCAATTTTTTTTTTCATTTTTCACTGTGCATAACACTTATTCATTTTGGAGGCGAAAGAGGGATCTTGACTTATTGAGAACATAAGAGGTTGTTCCAGTAGAGAAGTAGTTTATTGTATCTCTGACATGCCTATTAAGGTTTTCCCCCTGACCTTACTCTACTTGACTGAGCTAACAAGGGTTAACCCAAAAACAATCGACTAGAGAAGGTGACACTAGTTAGCACACTAGTGTTGTGTTTTCACCAAGGTTCACTTTGAACAATACATATTTTCCTTCGACGTATCATGGACTAAAAGTAAAAAGCTCATCATACAGAGGCAAGATGACAAATAAACAAGTAGTGACAAATGTACAAGCCCTATTTCACTTTACCCAACTCATTTCATTAGTCACACATGCTTTCATGCAAACTAACCTATGAACGAAACAAGCGAATGAACTAATAGTCAAAAAAGTAAAGCAAGAGTAGAAGCAAAAATGAAAGTGAAGCAAGTAAGCAAACAAGCATGCAAGCAAACACTACTCCTACTCCTACACTAATTGGTGCATGGGCCTAATCACGTGAAGTGATACTTCCAACGCAGCCACTGGCATATTGGTAGACCCATGTTGGTGAAGGCTTGGTCTACGAGCAACCCAATTGTGTGGACTAGCAACCAAGAAAGATATAATAATGAAGACAACCACACTTCGTGTATCAAAGTGTCCATGGGACATAAGTGAGTGCATGTGCATGACAGGTAGTCCGCAAACTTATCATGGTGATGTGTGACACTACGTTCATCTTTGAAGAATAAGCACACTCTTGACTGAGACATGCAAGCAAATGAAAGAAACAAAGAGAACTTGCATCGCGCAAGAGTGCTCGCAATGTAGGACTCCTCCAATGCATGAGAAATGGGATTGTGCAGTTCTAGTGGAGGAAGTGTGATCTGTATGTGATATGCATCTTCAATGCATACAGATGAGTGAGGAGGAGCCTTGGGTGATTGAACAATTCCTTAGTCGGGAGTGAAACCAACCTCAGGACAGTGAGGGCTTGACATAACCATTAGCTTGGGCTGAAGTGCCTCGATGGTTTGTGGGGTTTCAACTTCGTTGACAGATGGATCTTCGTATACCAGTGGCTTAGATGGATTAACAATGAGTGAATCAACTTCGTGATCGGATGATGAGGTGAAGAGATCACGACAACCAAGATCATAAAATTCAGGATGTTGGTCAGCATCCTCATGATTTTTTATCAGTAGGGGGGTCCAAAAAGGTGGTAGTCACTTGTGACGTGGTAGCTCCATAACACTTAGCACCCTCCTCCCCTCCCCGCATATTCCTACTTACCGCTCTATCCCCCCTCCGAAAACCACCATCCCATTTCCCCCCTTAAAATTTTTGACCATTTCTACTTCCACGCGACTGACCTCTCGCCATGTGAAAAGATTATTGTACCCCTTAGATTTTCAAAATGGGTCACAAATATAGTACCTACTAGAAAGAAAACAGGTGAAATTAGGCTTTGTGTAGATTTTAGAAATCTTAACAAGGTTTCTCTGAAAGATAACTATCCCCTACCCAAAATGGATCACATCCTACAAAAGGTAGTTGGCTCCAGCAGAATTTTACTACTGGATGGTTTCTCAAGATACAACCAAGTTTTGGTTCATTCTGATGACCAACACAAAACAAAATTTACTACACCATGGGGCAGTTTTACGTATGTAAAAATTCCTTTTGGCCTATGAATGTTGGGCCACCTTTCAAAGAGAAATGGACATAGCTTTGCTGACGAAATTGACAGAGTCATTGTGATTTACCTAGATGATCTAACTGTGTTTTCAAAGACAGATGAAGAACACTTGTTGCATTTAAGAAGAGTTTTTGAAAATACAGAAAATATGGTATCTCCTTAAACCCTAAGAAAACTCTTTTTTGTTCAGAGGAGGGAAAATTTCTAAGTCATATCAATTCTAAAGAAGGTATTAGAATTGATCCTAACAGAGTTGAAGCCATACTGAAAATTGACCCTCCCATAAACAAGAAAGAAGTTCAATCCTTCATTGGTAGGATAATTTTCTGAGAAGATTTATTCCTAACTTAGCTGAAATTTTAAGATCCATAACAAATATGTTAAAGAAAGACATGGAAATGGAATATTGAAGCCGATAAATCTTTTAGTGAATTAAATTTAGCTTTAACTACTGCTCATGTTTTGATAAGACCTTATTTTATAAAGGATTTTATCATTTTTTTTTTTGCATCTAAGCATACTATTGCAGTTGTTTTATTACAAAAAAATAGTGAAGGGCATGAACAACCCATATCTTTTTTTAGCAGATCTTTGAAGGATGCATCTCTGAAGTACAACAGTATGGAGAAACAAGCCTTTGCTTTGGTAAAGGAATTAAAGGATTTTAGAGTGTACATCCTACATTCTCATGTCATAGCATTTGTCGCAAGTGTTGTGGCAAAAGATATTCTAACTCAAACTGACCCATATGGTAGAAGAGGCTCAATTATATTGCTACATTGGGTGAACAGGAAGAGTTGGCGACTCCAAAGGTGTCAGAGACCTTTGCTACCACAACATGGTATGTATACATAATCTTTCTACTGTAAAACTTACAAGATCCTCTTGGTTTAACCAAGACAAAAACTAGATTTCTAAAACTGAGAGCTATGAAATTTTGTATTTTAGATCAGAATGTATATTGGAAAGATTCTAGAGATATTTTACTAAACTGTTTACTGAAAGATGAAGCAGATAGGGTCATGGAAGAGTTTCATCAAGGAGACAATGGAGGCCATTTGTATTGGAAAACCACGGCCAACAAAATCTTAAGGGTTGGTTTTTACTAGCCTAACTTGTTTCCAGACATGCATAAGAAAGTCACTACTTGCCACCAGTGTAAAATATTTGAAGGCAAGAGAAAACTTTTGCCTTTACCATTGAAACCCATTTTAGTTGAAACTCCTTTTCAGCATTGGGGCCTGGATTTCATTAGTGAAATCCATCCAAGCTCCTCAGGTCATTGATTACTTTACCAAGTGGATTGAAGTTATCCCATCCAGGCAAGCCACATATATTTTCATTATCCAATTTTTAGAAGGTAACATTTTGTCTAGGTTTGGATTCCCCCATAAGATTATCACTGACGATGTTGTTGCCTTTAAGTCAAAGAAATGGGTTGATTTTTGTAACAAATACCACATAATATTATGAAACTTAACCTCCTATTACACTCAACGAAATGGGCTAGTTGAGTCCTCCAACAAGAATTTATTCAACATTATTAAAAAGTTAGTGCAGGAGAATAAAATATCTTGGCATAAAAAGTTGATTAATGTCCTGTGGGCAGACTGAATTAACACCAAAAACTCTATTGGAATGTCTCCATTCCAGTTAGTATATGAATTTGGTGTTTTGTTTCACGTTTCTTTGGGAATTCCTGTGTTAAAATTGTTACAAGAATCACAAGTGGAAACTAATGATTTACAAAGAAGGATCAACCAAACCATATAGTGTCAATAATCTAGGGAAGAGGTGTATAACAAAACTCAACTTTAAAAAAAAACATCAAAAAGATCTATGAGAGGAGAACAATAGTAGATGATTTCTAGTTAAGAGGCCTGGTTTTAAAGTGGGACTCAAGGAATGAAGACAAAGGCAAGCATGTTGATCAGTGGTTGTCATTGATGTGAACCCAAGTAGCACCAAGGGCTACCTCGATATTGCATGGGCATTTTGACTTGAAAAATTACTCTATTATGAGTCAAGGATATTCTAAATGGATTCTACATGTTGAGATGTTTTTGTTAATATATGGCACACCATGTAATTCTTAATGGTTTGAGAGATATTTATGTTTGAAGTTAGTAACCCAAGTTAGTGGGCTAAAACCATATGGGGTTGTTGCATGGCACTCATAATTGGTTGCGGTCGTTGAATATTCAATCATTAATAATAATAAAAAATCTCCTAAAATCACTCCAATTTTCACTTGTTGAGGACCCTCTCAACTCAAGACATTCATATAAATAGTGACCCTCATATCCTCCTCTAGTAGGGATTTTGTGGTTTCAAATAGGCCATCATGGAATTGTCACTAACACTTTTTTTTTGTGAAGCTTCAGAAGCTGAAACTAAAACACACTTGAATTGAAATATTGATGAATATCATGACCGAATTTCACATCTTGGTTTGCTATATTTTTTGAGATATGATCTGAGGAAGTTAGGGTTTTTGCAGGCTCCCAAATTCCATGTTAAACAGGTGACATTGGAAAAAAAGTCATAATTTTTTCTCTAATCATTGGATTCAAATTTTGTAAATAGTGGAAGAAATAGGATGGAATTTAGTTTGTTGGGTATTGGTTTTAGGGCCGAAGGTCACAACAGTGACATGTGGCACTTTCTACAAGTTTTCTCTACTAAACCAGTCTATAATCAGGTCATCGTGGGAGATTGGGCATAAATCTTTCTTGAAGAATACAATATTGATCAGACTTGTGGAGTTGGAAAGAGGACTCATAGGGATATCACAAGACTAAATTTCAATCCCTGGGGATCCCAAATTACATAGATACAACATATTCAATATTGAGCTCCTAGAAGACAAGAAAAAGCATGCATTCAAGGATCACTGTAGTAAGGACCACACATCAACGGTCAAGGGTAAGTCTCCTACAACAAGGTATGTATGATTAGTGTTTACATTTGAATTTTGAGTGTCATCTCTAACATATGTTGTTTCAAAACAACGTAAGTATATACAGGGTCTCGGTTATATCTCTATGTCACTATATGTCATAGTTAGTTTTGATACCACATTTTGGATGTCCTATTCTTGATACTACACATTTGATGCTACACCAAGTCTCATAAATATATATGATGGCATAACTTCATGTTACTTGTCTTTTCATATTTGATATAATGGTCTCTATTGTTGTACTTAGAACTTGGTCCATCATAAGTCTAGGGTCTATCATCAGTTTCTATTATATATATCTTTAGGTCAGTTTTGGATATAGTCTTGCATAGAGTCCAAGCCTATATCAAGAGTGGGAGTCTTTGTCTACTGTTGCAACAAGTCAACAACAAAAGTGACAAACACACTTCAGGTACGCATTATAATTTAAATTTGCATTTATACATTATTATGCACTTACATGTATTTTGCAAGAAGAGATAAGTTGAAGGGTATTTTGTTTTGTTTTGGACTGGTTTCACTGGGAAATTTTGCATGCAGGTGGAAAAGGATTCAATTAAAACATCAAGCAAGAAATCAAGAGTAGAAGTATCAAATCAAAGGAAGCATTACAGCAAGACATCCTTGAAGACATGACAGACATCCAGATATCGTGAAGTATTGTTAAGGCCAAGCATCATCATTGTAAAGTTGTAAAAGAGTCAATTATAAAAGAGTCATCATTGTAAAAGATTCATTTGTAAAAGAGACATCACTGTAAAGATTGCAAAAGAGTCATTTATGAAAATTCATTATGCCTAGAGTCAAAGAGGAAGTGTTGGAAGGTATAGGAGTCACTGTTGGGATGATGTCATGGTTGGGTTGCAGGTCATAGAGTGATTGGGTATTTTCTCAAGTACATTAAAATCATTATACATCTTATTGTATCATGGATTGTTGTCCCTGGTTTGGGAATCCACAGTCTTGTCTTATTTCAGTCATTATAGGGTAGCAAGGAGGTTCTAGGCAAGTGTATGAAGTTTCCTATGGGTTGGGGCCTATGAACACTTCAGGGTGGTAGGGTGGTGCTAGGGTGAGTTGTGGCTCCCTAGGGTGTTTGGGCATCATTCCGTTCATTACTAAAGAAACTAGGGCATTGGGGTGTCCTTCCAGTGGGAGCTAGAGAATAATTCTTTTCTAGAATTCTAGGAAGGTGTTTCTTTCATTTCAGTTGGGGCTAAAGATTAAAGAATTTATTAGAAAATCATTGAGAGGTTTTTGACCTGGAGGGGGTTTTCCACCTAAAATTCTTGTGCCTACTATGTTCTTTTATTTACTATTATTATTGCATAAACATTAATAATAATTGAATATTAACTAATGTTCTGAAAAAATTTAAAAGTTCTAATTGCTAAGAAATATTGAATCACCCCCTCCCCTAGTATTTCGAACAAAGCATGGTCAGTTCGAAAGTTTTTGGAAAGGGCCATATAAAAGTGAATCTTTCAGAGGCAATAATGCATTTTTCTTCAAGGACTTGACTGAAGAAGAACTGCCCGGTGGACCCGTTAATGGCAGACTTCTCAAACACTACTTTCCTCAAAGTTAAATTAGTTTCATTCAAAATCATTGTACATATCATTTTACTTTTCCTACTACAAGAGTGAGGGTGGTTGGCATTAGAAATTGAAGCCCAGAGAGAAGGCCCTAAGCTTCTGATGATTTGTTACCCATATTTATGATTAACAGCTGGTGGATCAAATTCAGTTGTAGAATAAAGACAATTCTCCCAATGGATCAAGGCTACTAATCTACAACGTTCTTGACACCTCACAAGGAGAGTTCCATCCCCATTAGAGCCACTGCCAGGGTCCTATATTTCATAGGATGACTTGATTGTAGCTGTAATTTTGTATATGAGATGTTGTAAATAATCTTTCATTCTGCAAATTTATTTCAAGAAAAAGAAAAGAAATGAAAAGAAAAAGGGGATATAAAAAATATATATGTGAAAAGAACAAAAAAAAAAATAGAATATGAAAAACGAAGAAAAAGAATGAAAATACCCAATAAAAAATATGAATGGAAGTAAGCAAACCAAAATGCCACTCAAAAAATGAAAAATAAATCAGTATTACCTTTCAAATTTTGAATAAATGTGTTGCTATTCAAAATGACACAAAGAAGTAGGTTAGTTGTTTTAATAACACTGTTTAAATGTGATTAAGATAGATTAAATAAAATTAGTTTAGATTAGTAAATAAATCAGCCACACAATCTAATCATGGTTTCTTTAGATTAGCGAGAATAAAACTAATTAACTAGAGTGTTTAAGTGTGGTTAATTAAGATTTAACTTAAAATTTGATTGTTAAAGTTTAATCACAATTCAATTTGTAAACAAAGGGTTTTGATCCAACATATATTGTCGCCAAATGATAAAGGTAAGGTGCATGTTCCAACGGCCCCAATCCACCCCACCCCGATCAATGGTGGGGGATCGCATTCGGTCCCCCCAAGCCCCTCCAATGTTTAATCAGCAGGGGGGTCCAAAAAGGTGGTAATCACTTGCGATGTGGCGGCTCCAGAAAACTTTATACACCACCCCCCCCCCCCCCTCTACCTATTCCTTCTTATTGCTCTGTCCTCTCTCCGAAAACCATTGTCTCATTTTCCCCCTTGTGACTGTTGGCCTTAGCTTCTCCCACACCACTAACCTCTCCCCATGTGGAATCCCTCGTCCCCACCATTCGCTCCTACATCATATTTTCTCTTCCTCTGCCTATTTTCCACGTCACACTTACGGACCCCACATCCCTTTTGCCAGAATGACCTCCTATCATTACTTCTCCCCCAATTCGATGATGCCATCTAGCACTCCTACTACCACATCAACAAACTATTTCTCAATAAATGCTTACCCATTTTCCGTGACAATGGAACTGTTCCATTTAACGGTTAAAACGATTTCTATATAATCCACCATAAACCTGTTACATCGCCTCCTTTCTATGTTCTAAGATAACAGGTAATCAAAAGTTCCAGCACATAGTCAACCAAATTGAGTCTACCCAGCACCCAATTAGTGACCCACGTCATCACTGTGAATAGTCAGCATAACCAGCTACTGCAACCAATTACCTAGACTTTAAATTTGCATCCGGACATCAACTTCATCTATTTTTCTCAGGTAATTTTGAATTCCATTTTCCTTTTCTGTTGATAATGGAACCTAAAAGAAAATCAAAATCCTCTGATGGAAACCTTATGCTCCCCCCTATCATAGACCTAGATCACCAACCATTAGTGGATAAACAATACAAGATTGCGGAAACAAATTGTGACTTTGACTTGTATGAGATTCACAGTTGGTTGAAGAAAAAGTATCTTGGTCTTAGTGATGAATTGGGCCTATGGGAATCTTCCCTGCCTCAATTCATCTTCCCACAAACTTATCACTTCCCAAAATTCGTGTCTTGGTGCTAATTTCACTTCATCCCCATCCAAAGGGAAATTGTAGCCCATAACAGTGACATCTTTTTTACCATCACTGCAAAAACCACCTCTCAAATGCTACAATTGCCAAATTCTAACTCCCTAAAGCCATTTTCAGTAGATTTCCTCATGGAATTCTACAAAAATCTGACCTTCCCATAGAGAGCCAAAAATTTTGAGATTTTTCTCCCAGAGGATGCCCAATTACCTAAGAAAAACCCCCCTGCTCATCCTCTATGTTCCCTGAGATAACTAAACAAGTAATTGAAATTATTTCATGCATACTTGGCTATCAATCTGATCAGTGGGTTGATGAGGCCACTGTTGGTTTCCTATTAGTCTTTACAACTAGTGAGAAACCCCCTATTTTCTATAATAGTGAGTTAATTGTAGAGTCAATTCATGACCAACTCCTCAAGTTCTCTACCAAGGGGACTTTTAGGTATTCTTCAGTGTTGGTGTATTTATTTCTTTATCATAAAAAAAATATGTTTTCATTCCCTTTGAGAAAATTAGATGATTAGAGTAATCCATAGTATGTAATCCTTTGGACCTCCCTGGTGAGGAAAAAGTCCACCGAGTACACCTTCTCTACTTATGTTGATCAATTCCTACATACAGTTGTCAACTTACTAAACAGTAATGTAGAGCCTAGGATAGGATCATAAATACAAAGAATATTGCATCTCATTGAGCAGACTGGTATTTTTATACCAAAATTATACAGAAATCAGAGTTTATGGGTGTGAATTTCCACCCTACAAGTTTCCTAAGTTTGTTCCCATGAGAATCTTCTCATTGGAATATATCAGGTAGATGGTACATATGGATGATTTACATTTTGTTGCAGCAAAGAAAAAGTCTCGATTCAAGATCGGGGCACAAGTGGGACCATTTATTTGTAACATTGGGGCAGCAGGTAAAGAGGCAGATTCACTTCTTAAACAAATCAACTTCAAATTGAGTTTTACCTAGTCATATGACCCTTTTGGAATCATCTCCAAGCTCAGAGTGGAACAAAAACCCACTCTCTAGACTCACAATCCAAGGCCAAAGATAGATAAGTTCATGAATCAAAGTCAGTGGGACCAGAACACACTACAAGAGGTAGAAGAATAGATCATATCTATAATAACCTCATAGACTTCAGTACCTCAAAAAAAGACAAGAGACCAAGGGAGAAGGTTTCCCCTTCAGTGGCAGATATTGGATTCAAAGAATTTCCAATATATAATAAGAAGCACAAGATTATTTCTCAACCAGTTTTTTAGTAGAAGGATGAGGGGTAGGCCACCATAGTCCTGACAGGCCATCATGCTTCTATAAGAGGAGAAGATATCTTCACAGGATCTCTAGCTTCCTCAACTTCCTAATATCCCCTAGATACAACTCAGACATCAGAATTGGTTCATGACCAGGATGCACCAAATATATTTTCAAAATATAGAGAAATTAAGAATAATAATAAGCTGCTCAAGGCCTCCACATGCACCCAATTCTGGAAGAAAACAGCCTCTTCACAACACAAGTTTCTTTCATCCTTTAACATAGTAAAGGGGAAAATGTAAATTGCATTTCTATAAGGAAATATTTTATTTTCGAACACTCCAACTAATTACACGAAATTTGTTTACTCATTTGATGCTGACAAGATTCACCCCATTGACCAAATAGACCTGCATAAACAAACTAGAGAAATGATGTACTCTACCTTGACCAACACTATCATGAAAACTTCCAAGTTACAAGCCTCACTCAACAACACACAATCATAATTGAAGCTTGAAAATATTTCATCTTTGTCTAAGGATACCAAGATCAAATCATTGGAGGACCTGGTAATTAAACTGGGGTATGACCCCAAAGATGTAAAAGTAGCAGAGGAAATTGTGAGGAGGAAAAATGTAGACATATAAGCATTAAGGAAACAACTCAAGCTTCCCTCCACTTAGGACCCCCAAGCTAAGGAAGTTGGGGATCTTGAGAAAGAAAAAGAGAATGTGTTCAAGATAATAATTGAACAAAGTAGCCAGATTAAGGATATGGAAGTGGAGATAGAAAACTGCTCAAGGAAAAGGAGCAGTCATCACAACTCGCTATAGTGCCTCTAACATCGGTCCCTATTTTAGTATCAACAATAGCAGGAGCATCTACATCAACCGTAGCACCAACACAAAGTATAAATTCTCCAAATGAGTTAGTTAAAGCAATGGAAGACCTATACATTCAAGGGCAGGAAATTGAAAAGTTAAAGGCTCAGCGCAAAACTCAGTAGGATCAAAAACTACAGATAAACAGTTCTTATGTAGTAGAGTTGCAGAAAACTCATAGTCTCACTCTAAAGATTGAACAGTTAGAAAGTGAGTCAACCATGGCCCAGAGTTTGGCACATGAAAGGAGACCATATGGATAGAGATTAATGAGGCCATCAATGAAATATGGCCCTCAATTCAAATTATATTTGAACAGCAAGAGTTGATTAGGAAATCAAAAGAAGCAGTTGCAAAGTTAAAGGAAAATTTGGGACAGAAGCCTGGAGAAGCTATAACACTGATAAGGATCTTAAATTCAAAAACCAAGGAGTAGTTAGAAGAATTAGAAGTTGCAGACAAAATAGAAACAATTTAAGAGGTGAGAAGGGTCCTAACTAAGAGGGACTTGACGCTACAATTAGAAAACAATTGTCACAACATGGAGACTAGTGTCTAGAAATTTCATAGAAATTTTAATGCACTTAATATTAAACGACTGCCAAGACTGATAGGAAATGGTGATCAATTGATCAGTTTAAAGGACTACTACCATAATCTATACACCATTACCCGAGATAAATCAAAATTTTCAGGCATTAAAGGAAGCATCATAGGAAAGGCTTTTCTGGAGGATATAGAGTTTGACCTCTTCACCAAGCATGATATCAAGCACTTGTTCCTCATCAAGCCTAATTTTCAAAAGTATATTGAGGTAGATGAGACTTATAGGAATTTAATAAAGTTTTCTATCCATAGTGAAGTGCGTTGGGATAAATTATGTGACTTGATGGAGTAAAACCGTATCACCTCAAATAGCAAGACAACAAGACAACACTTCTTCAAGCCCAGTCATCAACAACCACCCTCGAAGATAGTGCCAACAGCTACAACAATTTCATATCTCCTATAATCTTGTTCTATTTTTGTAAGAAATCTTTGAGATATTTTGTAATAACTCTTAATGTTTTATGTCAAGATATTTAGATAGAATTTGTACAAATACTTCATAATTTGAATTATTGATGTTCAGACTCATACTAAGAAAGACTGCCATTCATTGTAAAGCTATTTACTGAGCTCAAGTGGCCATTTGCATTAATACAAGAAAGTTGTTACAGGATTCATGTGTCATATCTATGAGGTGAAGTTCTTCTTACTATAATATTGTCTTTTCTCTATTTTCGTATGTATTTCGTTTCTTTATTGTTTTTAAGAAGATTAAGTGCATAATTAGTTTCAATACACCCTGTTCTGGTTTAAAGCAATAATCAATGTTTGTTGGGACAAAGTCCCCTAGGTCAAATTTTGTCAAGTTTTGTTAAATATTGTAAAGTCTCCACATTTTGAGGAGTGGAGTGCGAGTAGGGCAGGTTGATAGGAGTCAAATGGGATTTAGGAAGGTCAAAGCCCTTAGTTTGTTAGATTCAAGTTCTTTTGAAACCCACCCATGGTTTGCGAACCATGGTATTATAATGAAAAATAATATAAAAGGAAGTCATAGAAGAGTCATAAAAAAAATGGGAAGTAAGAATAGTGCATGAGTTGGGTCTGATTTTATCTATTTTGTACTTTGGCGAAGGGGAAGGCTCCTGCAGTGTGTGCGTGGAGACCTTGGTAAGGTCCACAGTTGAGTTTGTGGCCCCCTGCAGCTATGTTCACAGCATTGGAAAGAGTTGTAATTGAATATATGAAGCTTAATAAAGGCTTGTTTTGAAGAACTATCTCTGTATCTGTGTATCATTTTTATATCTCTGAATTTAATGTATTTTTTATATGTTGAATGCATTTAATCAAGAAAAGTACTTAATAGATTTGAGAAGACATAAATTTATTTATTTATATGATGTTATGCATGTTTAGCGCAATCGGCGAAGGACATAAATCTGCTAACTGTTAATTAATGTAAAATTTGGATTTTAAGGGTTAGGGTTCATGAAGGTCAGGATAAATCCCTAAGTTTGGAATAAACACATCACATAGTCCTCTATATGCAGAAACCTAGTTCTAGCATCCCCCAATACTACCTCGGGTGAGGATGCGACCCGCGATACACGGGTTGTTGCTGAAAGGGCCAGTAGTGTAGGGTTTTGTTGGTTAGCGCAATTAACTCTGAACCTGGGTCCAAGCCCCCTCAAGCCAACAAATGGTTCCATTGTCGGGACTAGGATATATCTGAGGGATGTGTGATGTGGGGTTTATGGAGACCAACCAAGAAGGAAATTGAGAAGTGGATATATTAGAAGTTGCATGAGTTTGCAGCTCAAGAAAACAAGAATTTGTGTATTTTGAAAGAAGAGTGGTCGGTGAGATATTTGTATACAAACGAACACGAAGTATTCTTTTTCACTTTCCCATGTGAATTATATGAATGGTTGGCTAAATTGGTGGATGGTCAACCTACCTGGAAGTTGGATAACCCTATTTTATGGGCCCCATAATTAGTGAAGCGCTGGAAGGATCAGAAAACAAGATTGTGAAGGTTGTCAATTATTGGATCGATAATATTTTGGGAGGATTTATTACTGAGTTTGTGATTGATACATCTTCCTGTTATAGTGAAGCTGAATGCTGATTTTTCAAAGGACCAAGAGGTAAGTATCTGAAGTCTCTAAAAACTTGGAATAAAATTCTATTGTGCAATAAATGGGTTATGCCGCTAAACTGAACATAGTTACTATGAGGAGGATGATATTGAACATATTTGTAAGCTTACTGCGTGGAACAAGGATTGGATCAATCCTATAGTGGATGGAAGAATTACTTGGGAAAAGGACAACTTATGCAACTCAAATTCAGATGCGGAGCTTGAGCATTGGCAGAATAGATTGCATGAAGTATCAACATTGTGATCCAATAGACTTACTAAATCACTCCAGTGTATATCCACTGAGGTACACAATTTATCATATTATGGTGACCTTGAAGATGTAAATTTGTTTCTTGATAAAATTGAAAGGGATGTACTAGAGCATCATTGGTTCCAGGCATTAGACATCACGCTAGGATCTACGCTTGCCAGATGGTGGGGTACACATAAGAACAACTTTGAATACTAGAAGGAGTACCGAAAGATGATGAAGTTGTGATTTGGCTATGAAAATACCCGCATTAATGAAAAATATACAGGGAAGGATGGTCCATGTGAGCATCTAGCTCGTTGGATGAAAGCATGGGGAGAGAAACAATAGCCTAAATGGGTACATATATTTTTCCATACCTTGGATACTATTCCGATGAATTGGTATTTAGAAACAGAAATGTGACATGGAATTGTGGAGCAGCACACTCTGAAGGAAAGATTTTTTCTCACATTCATTTTCGAGGATGGATTCAAATGTATTGATGAAGCATTATAGGAGATCAAGGTTGTGATATTAAGAACACCTATAGAGCCTATCACATGGGTACAACCTAACTGGAGTACACAACTACACCATGCTCTAGAATGCTACAATGTTACCACATAAGAAGGATAGGAAGATTCGAGGAATATAAATATCCATGAATCATAGGGACGACGCATAGTTATTGGGCCTAAGATAGGGGTTCTTGAAATTTCAAAACCATTGAAGACCAAGCAAGTGAACATTGGTTTGGAAGCACAACCAAAGTTCTTGAATATAGGCAATTACTAGGATGAGGACATAGTTGACAAGGTCATGGATTTATTGCAGGAATATCAAGGCTTGTTTCCAACAAAGTTCTCTGATTTAAAAGGGATATTAGGAGATCTAGGCATTATGAAGATCAATATGAAGCCATATGTGAAGCCAATAAAGCAGCACCCATACCGATTTAATCATAAATAAAAAAAAGTTTCACGAAGAACTCGATAAGATGCTCACAACAGGAATTATTTAGCCTATTGAATAATTAGACTAGGTTAGTCCTATGGTGGTTCAGGAGAAGAAGACAAAGGGTGAAATCTGGATCTACATATATGTAAGGAATTTGAATGATGCTTGTGTACATGATCCATTCCCTACGTCGTTCACAAATAAAGTTTTGGATAAGGTTGGTGGTCAAGAAGCATACTCTTTTGCAGATGGATTCTCAGGATATCACCAGATCAAGATCGCGCCAGTAGATTGAAGTAAGACTACCTTTGCCACAGAATGGGGCTCTTTTCAATATACATTTATTATCTTTGGAATTTTTTTTTTCCAAAGAAAAAATTGAACTTTTTATTAAAATAGAAAGTTACATAGTATATGCATTGAGCATTCAATTTCGTTGTGTGAAAGAACATCATACAGCCCGCAATATATAGCCCTGCCTAAAAGCAGAAAATGTAAGAGCTGCTCCTATTTTGCGGAGTGTAGCCCAAAGAAGTAACCCAGCTGGCCTAAGTCTTCCTGCCCTTCTTCTTCTCTACTTTTCGCCAACCATCCATGTTGGGAGTGGAGTCAATAACGGCAAGCTGGTTTTCCATTGTACTCATTGATTGCACCTTATCTGAATCCGATCCTTCAGGACTGTGACTTCGTTTATTACCACTTATTTCTGGCTGGAGTTCTTGTTCCTTTTCCTCACTAATCTCCTTATCCTTATTGTCCTGATCTTTATCCTTTGGTGTATTTTTTCCTTCTTTCGTTGCTGTAGTTGCCTTCTTATATGCAACATCTATGTTCTGCCATCCTTTCGGCTTCCTTTGTTGTTGCTTGCTCTTGTTGAGGCTTGGACAAGCATTGTACAGATGACCTATTTGTTGACATCCTCGGCATCTAAAAGTTGTATTCTCATAGTCCAAAGGTTGTTTCCACTGTGTATTATTGAAGTTCAGAATGATACTCTCAGGTAGCCCTCGACTGAGGTCTACCTCGACACATATTCTGGCAAAAGTAAATATTCCTTTTATATATCTCTCTCAGTCTATCTTTAACATTCTCCCCAAGGTATTTCCAATTTCTATTAGAACCTTTGAATGCAAAACATGTAAAGGAAGATTATGCAGCCTAACCCATACTGGCATCCTTGATACCACCATGGTGTTGGCATCAAAATCAGGAAACCAAGGAGTAATAAAAATTCCAACACTGCCCTAGAACCATGGCCCTTGGTTGAGAACTGTTTCCTTTTCTTCTTCTGTGTCAAAACTTACTATAAAAAACCCCTTAGGATATAGGTAGATTTGACAATTTTTTGTCCAAACTGAATGTATCCATTGATACAATGCATCAGTTCTAGGCCAAAAGCCATTAAATCTACAAATAACTGCATTTTTTTGTAGATCTAAATATATATTATTTATCTCTGGTATTTCGATGGAGATAGATGGGCTCTCCGGCATTTGATCTACAATGTACTACCCCAGAGGTTCAGTGACAGCTGTGGGGTTTTTCCCTTTGCCCTTCATTTCTACCTTAAAGGACTTTTTTAATTTTTGAGCTAGTTCCAGCATTTTCGGCTCCTCCTCGTAATCTCATATTGAGAATGATTGTAGAACCTGGCTTGATGTTATATTCTTGCATGGTTCTGCATTCCTGCAACGATTTGCCCTCATTTAACAGGTGTTGTTCCTCAACCGGATAACCAGTATGATCGGCGATATTATTCTTCAGATCTGAAACCTTGTCACTATCATAAGTCCAGATCAACATTGTGTTTCCTTTTGGCGTCTTTACAAAGATTTGAAAGCCAGACTTGGCAACCTGGTGTGGCTCGATTCGTGTCAGATCTGAGCCATCCAGCCTCGTATTCGAGAGGGTTGTCCAGGGCATAAATGCCTTCTCTGCTGAGATGTTGAACAGGGGATCCTCAGTCCACACAGAAACCGGTCTCAATCTCCTGCCCCATACTTGAGCGTCAACCATACTTGTAAAAGAATGTCATAGAGCGGTAATTCGGACTTCCTTTAGTAGCCGCATCTCATTTCAAATGTCATAGACATTGCTGCCTATCCAAGTCGGAACACCCGCGCAGGATAACGCGTATACCCAAAGCCTGTTAGGGTTAGGTTGGTTTGAAGCGAAAACCCCAGGCCTTTGAGGAATGGATCCCAGATCCGCCGTGAGAAAAATGACCGGAGCATTGTTAAGCCATTGCCCTGCTTCATCCATGAAAGAAGGGCTGGATCTGATCATTAGAATGCAGAATTCATGTTCATTCAAAGCCCCGTCTCCGTCTAAATCCCCTTCACTCATCATCACCCGCAGCTCTGAATCCGTCAGGGTATCCAACCCTAACAGACCTGCATTCCTCTTTAGGCTCTCCAAAGTTATCAAAACCAGCTGCGGATCTGCTAAAAGTCGGAAGCCATTGCAGAGCTTCGCCATGAAATCCTTTAACCAATATATATTCCCCATGACCAACCCTGATGCTTCCTACTGTGCTGCCTCTCTAATTGTCCTAAACAATTACACCAAAGTGATACACAATTTGCAAATATTTTTACATATCACAGTTATTATCTTTGGACTTACGAATACCCTTGCAATTTTTTCTAGGGTGGTAGTCACAACCTTTAAGGAATTTATTCACAAATTTTTGGAGGTCTTCTTTAATGATTGGACAGTGTTTGGGTTAGTTAAAAAGCATGTTTCAAGTCTTCACCTAATGTTGGATACTTGTAGAAAGTATCAAATCTCCCTAAATCTCAACAAGTGCACATTTTTTGTACCATATGGGATACTTTTAGGCCACATTGTTTGTAAGCAAGGGTTGATGGTGAACCCTACTAAAATTGCAGTGATTATCAATTTGGAGCCTCTGCGAAATGTCAAACAGTTGCATGCTACATTGGGCCATACAGGATAATATAGAAAGTTCATTAAGGCATACGTGCAAATCACTGCACCCATGGAGAAATTATTGAAGAAAGATGCGACATTTTGTTGGGATGATGGTTTCCGGAAAAGCTTAGATGTTTTGAAGGAAAATATGGTTACAATAGCTATTCTAGTATTCCCTGATTGGAAGAAATAATTCCATGTCCATGTGGATGCATCCTACATAGCATTAGGAGAATTTATAACCCAACCAGGTGCAGGTGATATCAACCACCCGATTGCATTTGTAAGCAAAAAACTATCTAAGGTTGAGAAGAATTACTTAACCATGGAGCTCGAAGGATTGGCGATGGTATATGCACTCCAAAAGTTCAGACGTTATCTATTGGGTGCCCAATTAAAAATGTATAAATATCATTCAGCTTTGAAGTACCTGGTCAACAAGCCTGTTGTTGGGGTGGGGGGGGGGGGGGGGGGGAATTTGTAGGTGGTTACTGCTATTTCAGGAGCACAACTTTGAAGTAATTTTGAAGCTAGGGAGATTAAATGTTGGACTTGATCAACTTTCATGGATTGAGAATGGAGAAGAACATACAAGTCTTGATGAAGGATTGCCTGATGTGTAGCCCTTTGTTATGCGCATTACAGATGAACATTTTGCAGATATCATCCAATTATTGTCTACATGTGTAGCCCTTGAAGGATATATGACGTAGCAGAAGAAGGAATTGGTGGTCAAGGTAGCAGACTTCTCTGTAATTGTAGGGAACTTGTATAAAGTGGACTCAAATGAAGTTCGACATAGTTATGTACCAGATTATGAAAGACAAATTATCCTCACTGATGCAGATGGAGGATTTGATGGAGGACATTATGCTGGAAGAGCGACTATGTAGAAGATCTTGTGCCCTAGGTTGTGGTGGAAAATTGTGCAAAAAGTTCCAAGGAGTATTGTAGGGCATGTGATGTACGTTAAATGACCGAGAAGCCATTGTGGAGGGATGAATTGACTTTGAACCCACCAATCTCGTTACAAGCATTCGACAAATAGGAAATAGATTTCGTAGTACCTATCTAGCCACCAGGAAAGAAGACAGGAGAAAGCTACATCATCACAATAATAGAATACTTGACCAGGTGGGTTGTGGCACAACCCACGAAGGATTGCAGTGTAGCTACAACTGTGAAGTTTATATTTGAATATATTTTGTTTAGGTTTAGTTGTCCTAATATTTTGATGAGCGACAAGGGTTCGCATTTCCTGAATGAAACGATTGCTTCTTTGCTTAAATAATTCCATATGTATCATCAGAAAATCACACCCTATCATCCTCAAGCAAATGGAACTATTGAAGCTTTCAATAATATCTTGGAGAATGCTTTGACAAAGATCTGCAATGCGAATAGGAACGATTGGGATGTGCACATACTAGTTATTAATTGGGCATATAGAACTACCTGTAAGAAGTTGACTGGATAGGCACCATTTTGACTAGTTTATGGAAAAGAAGAGGTGATGCCAATCGAGTACATAGTGCCTACTTTGAGGATTGTTGTAGTCACAGAGATGGAATATCAAGATATAATGGAAGAATGCCTTGCGTAGATACTTGAGATAAAGAAGATTTCTTCTTGGCAGGCTTTCATCAGCAGGTGTAGAAGGGTTGAGAAAAGGCATGGCATGATCACCACATTAAGCAGTGCACCTTTAAAAATGGATATTTAGTGCTGATGTATGATGGAAAGTTTACTAAGTTTTGAGGAAAGTTTCAAATGCATTGCTTGGTACCATACATCGTCAAAGAGATTATGGATGAGGGTGTAGTTTAGTTCGCAAAGCTGAATGGGGAGTTATTTCTGGGAAGAATCAATGGGAGCCAGTTGAAGTTGTACTGGAGCGATCTTACCCCCGCGCAATGACTACATGGATGTAGGACAGTCTTAGTACTTTAGGAAATTGCAAGAAAATGTAGGACTATAAACTATGTTGCTAGGAGGAAAGCTTGGCAAAGAGATTGGGTTTCGTGATGATTAGGAGAAAGGTGTAGATGGGAGCTATGAGGAAGGAGCTACGTTAGCAAGGTGGGTCCTGCACAACCTAGCTAGAAAGTGGTCATTGAAAACATTGTAGGTGATTGGATGGCTATTTTTCTGTAAAAGGGAGCAGGAGGGAAGCATTTAAGGAGTATATCTTTGGAAATCTACCACCAAAAGAGCATTAATGAAGGAGATCTGGAGGGAATCAATGGATTTGAATTAAAAAAGGGCTATAAATACAACATCTCATTCCACATTCGAACACTTTACTTCAATTTGAGCCAAGATGATTATTGCATGTCTAGACGATATTGGCAAGTAGAGGAGTTTTCACAGAAGGGGCTTGGGTTTAAGGTAGATTTGTCAAAGTGTCAGAAGAAACTATTATGGGAGAGCATTGACAAAATGAATGCAACACCACCAGTCCCTACCACAATGCCTAGGTTGTTGAGGCCAAAACCTATTTCCTTTGTGGGAGGGAGAAGAAGCAAAAGAAGCCACAACAAACTCTAGTTCAACAGTCGTCGCACAAAAATCCAACTGAGGTTAGATAGAAGGGTTGAATGGATAAAAGCAAGCTACCAATAGAACCCCTTGACCTAGACAAAGAAGAATTGACTATGGGGGTTGAAGATATCAACACAGAGGAAGCAGTGCTAATTACTTGGCTACCACCTTATGTACCCCCTACAAAATCCACTCCCAAGGTCACTAAGGACCTTGACTCATTGAAATATAGGGTATTCATGCCATTTTTGTCAGAGGAAGTACGTGCTGAGGGTGAGTTGTTGGCCTAGGTACAATTTCTGAAGATGGAGGATTGGGATCTAGGCGATCATGTGACATTTCCAAAGTCATAACCCAACAAATACTTGAAATCGGTCTACTACGAGGAGGCAGGTGTCACAAGGCTTGAGGCAATGAAGTGTGGAGCCGGAATTGAGAACGCAGGATTGCTCAATATGTTGTGGGTCCTACACTTTAGCCACAACATAATTAATACTATCTGTGTGCATCAATTATTAGCA
Source organism: Pinus taeda (assembly GCA_000404065.3). Lineage (NCBI taxonomy): Eukaryota > Viridiplantae > Streptophyta > Pinopsida > Pinales > Pinaceae > Pinus > Pinus taeda. The sequence continues at coordinate 89,403 of APFE031700205.1, read as the reverse complement.
CTAGTTCATGATGGGTGCCTCTGGCTAGGAGGGCCCATTCCAATTGACGATATACTCGTCCACATAATTACCTTGTTACCTTATCAGGTTGTGAACCCCACAGATGGTTTTATGGGGAAGTCATAGGAGAAGAAGCTCACGGATCAGATGAGTGACTTCGGGTTGGTGAAGAAGTCACGCGACTATGCCATTAGCTCCATATTTGATGGAGTTGTGTAGTTTGTTGCACATATTTTGGCAGGAAAGATAATACAGAAGTGTTGTGCTGATGAAGTGTCAACACCAGTGGTATCATTAGCTACGCAGTGCAGCCAAGGGGTCCAATTCAATTGGGAAAAGTACCTTTGTCATGATTTCCTTGAGGATTTTCGTGAAGCCCAGGAGGATAGAAAGGTGTTCCACTACATGTGGTTACTTCTATTAATTGTGTTGGTAGTCTAGAGGACACCTAAGGATAGCCAATTCCTAATGTCAGATCCAGACTTGTGTGAGGCTGCAAAATTTGCCTCGTTGGGTGATGAAGGATCTCGAACGTATTATTGAAACCAAAATGTTATGGGTATTGTTTGAGTCAGATTTGTTGATGGTGATCAACCTACGGTCGTGGTTTTCATCGAGCCTACATGCGCAGTACGCAAATATTCCAGATTTCAAAGCAGATTTTCACAATCTGTCCATACGTGTGAAGAAGGATGTTGCAGGAACATGGCACAAGTTTCCATATTTGGTTGTAGAGGATGAAATTATAGGGGCCATCACCAAATGGATGAGTGATTGGCTCACCGCATCTGGCAAAGCTGCAGGAAAAAGTAAGGCTACAATAGGATAGGAAGAAGTAAGGCCGCAAAAGGAGATACAGGGAAAATGGTAGCTCCAACAACGACCAAGAAAGATAAAGGAAAAGAAGCATAGAAGGCTTCTACGAAAGACCAAGAAGCACAAAAGGCTTCTACAAAAGAAAAGGAAGCAGAGAAGGAAAAGGATTCTACAAAAGAGAAGGAAGTGCAGAAGGAAAATGCTTATACAAAAGAGAAAGAAGCACAAAAGGAAAAATTTGTGCAAGAAGCAACATCATAGGTCACCAATGACCTCCAGGAACCTGAGATAGATCACACCAATGTTGAGGTTGAAACCACATATGAAGAGGAAGGGGGAGCAGACCCTTATCTCAGATTAGAGTACTTAGACTCCCCCTTTAGGATCAAGAAAAGGCAAAAGTGTAGTTCCGCGGGACCTCGCAGAAGCAGAAGTGTGATAAGTCTGTGAGTATGACACCATTGGTCCTCACGAAGAAAGACCTTGATGAGATAGGTGATGTTGTTTGCTCCACCACTAAAACTATATGGGGACACATCAAGGACTAGTACCACTAGGTATTGGATAAAGTACAACAGGGTCTGAAGGAATTGCAGGTCCAGGCAGGGGTGATCCACGCGAGCAGGGATAAAGAAAGCATTCCCAAATTTAGTACCATTGTAGAAATCACATCCGAGCTCCGAGAAGTGAAACTACCAGGAAGATCTCTCCAGTTTGAGATAGTCAAAGACTAAGACCGTGAACAGTACTGGAAGAATATAAGTATCAACCTTGTAGCGCTACCTCTCCAAACCTTGCATGAGCTGCACCAAGGAGTTTTAGATGAGCTCAACATCCAGGAGAAATGAGTGTTGTTGATTATCAGTCAGGTAAAAACTAACAATCAACACATTTATGCCAAGAAAGCGCAGGCTTTGCAGGCTCGCAACGAGGTGATGTAGTGAAATCAGCAGCTAGAGGTATCCCTTACCCAGGTATGCAGCGAGCTCCCCGAGCTCCAAATTTGAGCAAACATGGCCTCAACGGAGAAAATTTACAAGTTAGTTGTTGTAGAGAAGGAATCCAAGGAATAAATTGGAAAGGTATGGTTTGAGCTACAGTTTTTGATTTCAAAGCTTCAACTCAAGTTGCAGCCAAGCACTCCACTGAAATTCAAAGAGAAGCGCAAGTCTACTATTAAAGTAGACGTGATCACTTTGGAAGCTGCAGTCAAGGAATGCAACCAATTGTTTGAGCAGAAAATGGAGATGTGGACCTCACTACAGGAGAATCCACACTTGAAGATGATTAAATCGGACATCCACGAAAATCATGTGTCATTTGATGAGATTAGAGTGACATTGTGGACCTTAGCACCTGTGCGAAGGTTCACCAGACTTCAGGAAGTGAAATTCATCTAGGCCCAGATTGATGAGTTGCATCGGAAGGCCTCTATTATTTCCTCTAGGATGCAAACATGGGCTGATGAAGCAAGAAAACTATCACAGACTTCCCAGAGCAAGTTAAAAGCTCTACAGAAGACACAGAACCATGGGCCTTGTTGTGGAAGGTCCAATGATGAAGTAATTGGTTGAAGAAGTTCGTCAGGCCATCGCACAGGGAACAACAGATCTTCAAGCGTTGAAGATAGAATTCAATAGATTGCAAGAAAAGGTTGAGGCAACACTAGCAAAGTGACTCGGGATGAGTCACGACTTTCTATTGGGGGCATGTTGGGACGAAGTCCGATTTTGTTAAGTTTTGTTAAATATTGTAAAATCTCCACATTTTGAGGAGTAGAGCACGAGTAGCGCAAGTCAATAGGAGTCAAAGGGGCTTTAGGAAGGTCAAAGCCCCTTAGTTTGTTAGATTCAAGTTGTTTTGAGACCTGCCCATGGTTCGCGAACCATGGTATTGTAATGAAAAGGAATATAAAAGGAAGTCATAGAAGAGTCTTAAAAAAGGGGGAAGTAAGAATAATGCTTGAGTTGGGTCTTATTTTATCTATTATGTACTTGGGTGAAGGGGAAGGCTCCTGCAGTTGTGTGCATGAAGACCTTGGTAAGTCTATAGCTGAGTGCATGGGCCCCTATAGCTATGTGTGTAGGGTTGGAAAGAGTTGTAATTGTTCAATATCTAAAGCTTAATAAAGGCTTGTTTTGAAGAACTATCTGTGTATCTGTGTATCATTTTTCTATCTCTAAATTTATTGTATTTTTGATCCGTTGAATGCATTTAATCAGGAAAAGTACTTAATATATTCGAGAAGACATAAATCTATTTATTTATATGATGTTATGCATGTTTAGCGCAATTGACAAAGGGCATAAATCTGGTAGCTGTAAATTACTATAAAATTCGGGTTTTAAGGGTTAGGGTTCATGAAGGTCAAGATAATGCCCTAAGTCTAGCAGAAACACATCACATAGTCCTCTAGATGCATAAAAATAGTTTTAGCGTCCCCCAATACTGCCTCAAGTGAGAATACAGCCTACACTATGCGGGTTGTTGCCAAAAGGATCGGTAGTGTAGGGTTTTGTTGGTTAGCGCAGCTAACTCCAAACTTGGGTCCAAGCCCCCTCAAGCCAACAATGTTTTCCACTGAAATTTGAATATAGAATTCAAGTAACAATGCTCCATATTTGAAGTGATTCTTAATCTTTTATTCCTTCTCCATTTCATCAACTACAAAGATCTAGCAGCATGCCTATCTTGCCATGTTACAATTAAGCTTGATATGTCTGCAAATTGATCGCTCTAAGCCCCTTTAAATCCATTTCCCAATGGTTTTCCTTGTTTTTCCAACCAAACTATTTTAAAAACCAAACTCTGAACTTTCACATCTAGCCTAAAATCCTACAAAGAAAACAAAGCTAAATCTAACAGAGAGATCCCTCTCTGAGTTTAGAAGGGCTAGCTTCTAAACTTAAAAGTGGTTTTGTGGTTACCTTTGCAATTTCTTTCAAAACCTTGAGAAATTAAGGAGTGCTAACACTTGACATGAGAGCAACCTTAAGGAGCGAAAAAAATATTTTCTGTATCGAAAAATTTATGGACTGAAAGATTATCCTTCCAGCAAATTTAACCATTTATTTAGAACACTTGCGTCTCTCTGGCCATCGAATATGGAAATGTAAAAATTAACTTATACCTTAAAGGGGGTGGTTCCACTGAAGTGATTGTTGGATGAAGATGTGTCTCCCATTGATATTTGCCAAAGGATATGGGAAAAATTATCCTTCATCTCGTTCCCCTATTGCTTGACGACTTCTTCAAGCAACAATTTGATAGGATTTCTTGTTCCCTCGTCTTTCTTTTCTTCTACTATGGGAGGTTGTCAGGGTTGCGTGAGGATGGTCTTACAAGGGTTCATGCTATAGGGATTAATGCACAGGTGTTCGGTGATAGAGATACCCTCAAGGATCTTCCCAGGATCCTTGGTAGACTGTCAGATTAGCTACAGCTGGCACAAAGATGCACACATATCTATGTTAAACAAATGAGAATCAAAGTAGGAAGAAGGACTTATTACCTCAAGTCTTGGTGTGGTATTGCTAGAGAGTGCAAAGTAGAGGAGTGGAAGACCCCTTAGCTAGCTCCAAACCAAAACCTTCACATAGATAAGACAAGCCGTAATATCACAACATATAACTTTGACAATCAATGCACCATAAAGATATCTAATTACATGTATCTAAGCCACTCATAGTAATGACATTGTATAAATATGTAAACAAATTACACTATCAATTCCACGGAGTGGACAACACAATTGTAGTTCTATATTAATGTAGAAAGGGTGATTACAACCATCAGTTGTATTTGCCTTCCCTTACTCCTCCAGCTCCTATCTCTCTCTCTCCCTTATTAACCTATTGCAACGCCTTAGTTACAGACTAGTCTCGACAATCAAATAGGAAATCCTTTCAAATGTTTCGACCACTTACACAATGGCTAATCTAGGATGTTTTCGCTTATAGATGTATAGAAAAGAATTGCATATGAAATTGCAGCTTAACACATAAATGTGCACATGTGAAAAGAAGAAGAAAACACATAAAAAGGCACGAAAGAGGACACCAACGCTTGATAACAAAGTTCGTCCAATTTGGACTATGTCTCCAGGCCCAGCTCAACAATGGGGAGGCCTTTCTTATTAAATGGCATGAATAAATAGAGTTATAATCATCAATCTGTCCATAATAGAATTATACCTCCAATCTTCCTGTTGGCTATGAAATGAATGTCTGAGATGGAGTAGTATGCAATGCCAAAGCTTCCTGTAGCAATAAAATAGGGTTGGATTTGTGTAACTGATCAAAACACCTCAATAGATGCTCTCAGCCTCTGTGAAATAGCGTGCTGCAACCATTGAAATTACCTCCTCTCATACTCTTCCATTGATCCTCTTTTATAAAGGATTTTCGGACAAAATCCCATTTAAAAATGGAGCATGCCTAGTTAATAAGAGAGGTTGGTAGAGTGGAAGGATTGGCGAGTGCAACTGCTGCTCAAAATGGTATTTTTATCATTGAATGACAAAGCTTCAAAAATACCGAAAAACGCTGCAAATCTGCCCAAGAACCATATGCCCATGCTTCATAAATCATTAAATTGGGCATATAATCTATATCAGGTCTGCATGGAGATCGCGAATTGGCATATCACTGTGTCCCTATCCTGGTACTTGGGAAAGGCTGACCGCCCATTTCCGATCACTAATATCGGCATCGGCCGATCGTGTAAGCATCCCCCACATGTATCACCCCAAGCATCTGTGGGAGGTTTCGCTGATCCGATTAATCACCAATCGCACAGTCCATTCGTCGATAACCATGTGTGTGTGTGTGTGTGTGTGTGTGTGTGTGTGTGTATATATATATATATATATATATATATATATATATATATATATATATATATATATATAGATATGACTGCCGATTGCGATGGCCTCTGATCCGTCAATCTAATCTGATTGGAGATTGGTGATCAAGGATTCCATGGCCCAAACCTTAAGTCTGCCCTCATGCGACCTCCAATTGCGATTTTGCCTTTAAGGCTTCAAGACCCATTTTTTAAAGGAAAATCCTCTTTTCCTTAAGGATTGAAGAACCCTTCTTTTTGCAATAACTTCATCATCCGAACTTGGATTGAAGTACCGTTTCTGCCATTGGAATAAAAAATATGAGATCTCTGCTCTGGTCCTAGGTTGACTTCATTCTGATCACTTTGATTTCTGAGTTTTTCCATGCCATTGTATCTTAAGATCCACCTGGATCAATTCCTCCCCATTAAGGAGCTTTTGGACTGCCAAAAACTTTTCATTAGTCATTTGGCGAGTGAGGGTATTGTGCCCTCACTTTCTCTTTCTCTAGCCATCTGGCCTTATTGGGATGCATTCCCTTGAATCCAACTTGAATGTACTCTACATCTCCTCGCCATGAAGTCCTGGTTCTTCTATCGAGGATGATGTCTTCGAGCAACTCATTGAGATATTCAGATGAAAAATCATCGACAGTAGGAACTGTGCCCACCTCATCAGTGTCCATGATCAAAGGTGGTTCATACAACTTCAGGCTCCACATTCACCACTGAGTACATCTACATATATACTGGCAAGTCAAGACGAAAGGCATTGTTCCCAATCTTCTCCAATATGGTGAATGGTCCATACTAGATTAGCCACAACTTCTTTCCTTCTCCCTTCATCCTGTATTTACTGATGTGGAACCATACCTTGTCGCCCACTTGGAATTGATGGTCAACTCGGTTTTTATCTTGTCAAGCCTTATAATGGTTTTGACTTTTTTCCAACTACTTTTGCACTGCTTGGTGAATCATTTGGATTCGCTAAATGAATTGTTGAGCTTTATCTTTATCATTACATTCACTGGAGCCATCCTCCCTTCCAAAGACCATGTCTAAAGGGTCCTCTAGCAAGTAACCAAAGCATGTCTCGAATGGTCAACGTTGTGTTGATGAATGCACTGCTCATTTGTAGGAATGTTGTATATAGGGGAGATGTTCATCCCACAACTTGGGATGCTTCCCACAATAGCCTCGTAATAGGTGTACCATGGTACGGTTAACAACCTTTATCCGCTCTTTAGTCTACGAGTGAAATGTCATTCTTCTTTTTAGTTTGGTGTCCATCATCCTCCACAAGCTAGTCCAGAACTCCCCAAGGAAGCAAGAGTCTCGATCTGACACAATTGATGTGGATAATCCAAAGTGGACCCAAACATACTGAAAGAAAAGAGAAGCAATTTGCTCTATAGTAATCTACTTTTTACAAGGCATAAGAATACACATTTTGCTAAAACGGTCAATGACGACATACAAATATTCATGACCCTTCCTAGACAAAGGTAAACCTCATACAAAGTCCACTGACACATTTTCCCATGGATGACTCGAAATAGGGAGTGGTGTGTAGAGCCCAATTTTTCTATTAGAGGGCTTTGAAACATAACACATTACACAACCCTTTATATAGCGAGTCAAAATGTTTTTCATATGAGGCCAAAGAAAAATCTTTGTACATGACATAAAGTCTTCTCAACACCAAAGTGTCTAGACACAAGAGAGGTGTGGGCCTCTCGAATTACATGCACTCTTTTTCATGTGGGAATACACAATTTACCAAGGTGATACAACAATTTCCCCCGCAAGTGATAGTTGTCCACCTGTGAACCATGGGTTAGTTTTGCATAAACCTCCTTAAAGTCATCATGATTAGCATATTGTTCAGCATAAATTTCAAAAGACAATGAAGCATTATGCAAAATAACAGAAGTAGAAATAGGAGGGCGAGATCACATATCGACCACTTTATTGCTAGTGCCCTTCTTATACTTTATTACCAGATGAAACTATTGAAGAAAGCCCATCCACTTGAAATGACGAGTTTGCTACAAGTTGGTTTGTGACTGAAGGTACTGTAAGGGCTGATGATCTGTATGGATGATGGTCTCCTTACCAATCAGGTAGTGTTTCCACCTTTTCACACTCTGCACCAAGGCATAAAGCTCCTTTTCATAGGTGGGATAGTTTATCATAGCTTGAGAAAAATTCTCAAAATGGTAACAAATTGGTTTCCTTTGCTGCATCAATACAACTCCCATGGCATAACCACTAGCATCGGTTTTGATCTCAAATTGTTGTTCGAGATCAGGTAAGGCTAAGACTGGCGCGGTGCTAATTTTCTCCTTCAATGTTTTGAAGGAATTCAGTTGTCTTCCTCCCCATTGGAAGACCTATTTCATTCTTGTCAATGTGCGCAAGGGTGCTGCAACAATAGATAAATTAGTAATAAATCTCCTCCAATACTGGACTGCACCTAGAAAGCTACAGACCTCAGTTACACTAGTAGGCTTATGCCAATTTACAATTGCTTCAACTTTAGTGGGATCAATTTTTTACTGACCATGACCAACAATATGACCTAGGTAACCCAAAGAGGTTTTCCCGAACTCACACTTTGACAATTTTACAAAGAGTTTTACTTTCTTAAGCACATTAAGCACTTTCTTTACATGACTCACATGTTCAAACCAACTCTTGCTAAAAACTAATATATCATCTAAATATACAAGAACAAAATCATCAATGAAAGGCTGAAATATATGGTTCATAACCCGCATAAAGGTGTTTGGAGCATTGCAAAGCCTGAATTGCACTACCATCCATTCAAACAGCCCCTGCTTGGTTTTGAAAGCAGTTTTCCACATGTCCTGCTTCGCAATTCGGACCTGGTGATAGCCACTGTGCAAATCCAATTTTGTGAAATATACAACACTTTTTAATTGATACAATAAATCATCTATGTGTGGGAGGGGATCGCGATTTTTCACCGATATTTTGTTAAGTGCGCGGTAGTCCACACACATCCTCCAGCTTCCATCTTTCTTTGGCACTAAAACAATCGGTGACCTGCATGGAGAGGAGCTCAGCCTAATCTTGGTCCAGCAATTCCTACACTTGATGTTTGATCTCCTCCATTTCGACTACTAACATTCTGTACATGTCGATATTTGGCAGAGGGGTGTCATGCAACATGTGGATCTCGTGTTGGATCTCCCTTTGTTGAGGTAGTCTCTGCAGCTCCTGAAACAATGCATTATAATCAGCAATTAAATCCATCAGTTCTTGTTTATTCTTACCATCGCAACATTGGAACGCATCTGCAAATTCAGCCTCCTTTTCCTTGGTGACCATAAGCATGCATGCCTTGTTAGAGTTCACCAGTGGTTTCATCTGCCCAGCACTTATGAGGCTAGCATTGATTTTGTTTTGATGAGCCCGCATTATGTACTCTATCCCATCCTTAGTGATGTGGTATTTACTTTCATGGCAGAAAAAGACAGCTTTTTTGTCATACAGGTAGGGGCTCCCCAAAACCATGCCACAGATGTCCAGTGGTATAACATCCATCTCTACTTCATCTACCAGCTTAGAAGCAATCACAAATTTTACCTTGCACTATTGGGTTACATTCAATTTAGCTTTATCATGTATCCATCCCAGCGGGTAAGGCTTTGGTTGTGGTTTTGTTTCTAAGCCTAGCTTCTTTACTAGAGATTCTACAATTAAATTTGCTTGGGACCCCGTATCAAATAGAGTTTCTACTTTGGTATGGTTTACTACTACTCTAATATGAAATAATTCAATCCTTTTTCTATCATTTGAAATGGACTCATCTACAAAACTAGTGCTTCCTTGTGATTTAGAATCAACAGGAGGTGTAAAGGTACCTTTTGTTCCTGCTAATGTGACCAACGCTTCATCTCCTTAATCTGATCCAAGGTCTTGCTGTGTTGCTTCCACTATTTTCTGCTTCCCTTTTCCTCCATACTTCTTTGGGCATTTTTCTAGGTGCTGCTTCCAACAGTGATCATCATCATGGCCTTCTTTCTTGCAATTATTGCAATAAGGCCGTTCTCCCTCTTTAGCTGCTGCTGTTTTCTTCTCCTTCCCTTTCCATCTCACTTTGGGTTTTCCATTGGGAGGTTTGAATGGTGGCTTTCTAGACTGGTCCTCTCTTTCATTCTTGCCCTTGTTATAAATATGATTTTCTTTCACACTAGCTATGTCAATAGTGGTTGGTTCAAACAATAATAATGAATGCCGAATATAAGCCCCGGTCTCTAATAAAAAAGCTGGTCCCAAATAATCTCTCTATATAAGAAACCAGTTCACATTTTAGCTATGTAACTTACTGCCCACGGTTGGTTTTCTAATGCCCCTGGGTCTCGATTCACCTAGTTGAAGGTTCATTGCCGCACCTTATAGCCACACACATCCAGTTGTTCTCTCTTCACGCCGCAGGACCAACAGGCCTCAGTTCTCGAATCCACTGGTTACCAAATATTATAAGTTACTACGCCACGGGAAGCTATTCAACCTGTTCGAATCACAAACAGTTGGTTACCAAAAAAACATGCAGTGAGCCAATATACTTAGTTACAACTTTAGGTGTATCAAGTGCAATACCCAAATTAAGTGCTTTCTTCCTAAATTCTTCTGTAAAACTCTGAACATCCTGCCTTTTGCCTTGCATTAAATATTGCCAATTCATCAAAGCTTTTTGTTTGTATCCTAAGGGATAAAATTGTTCCCTTAACACAGAAGTAAAATCAGACCATGAGGAAAAGAGCTCACCCACATTTTTTCTGCTCTACAATTTACTCTCCCACCAAATGAGAGCTATGTTGCCCAACCATAAAGAGGCTAGCTATATTTTTTCCTCATCCTCTACGATTTGCTGAATCCTGAAATAAACCTCAATCTGTCTGATCCAATTGTTAAGCTTTTCTATGTTACTTTCACCATTAAACATAGGAAGATCAAATTTAACATCTAATTTAAAAAATGGTTTCTTAGATGCATCCTTTAGATTTCTCTAATTATGGTGGTGAGGGTAAGAAGATCCTTCACCACCAGAAGGAGAAGGAAGGGGTTCTTCTCCATCGTTCCCATGTGCTGAACCTTGTCCTTCTGGATTCCTCTCTTCAATTTTTTCCAGTCTTATAACTAGCTAACTGGTATTCTCTGCCATTGAATAGAAAGTCTTTTTGAAATTGCACTCCTCTTCAATACGAGCTTCCTCTTCAGCCATGTTTCCTCTTCGAGGTGCACGCCATGCCTATGGATCGAAAGGTTCTAGATTCCCTTCGCCTCTTTGAATCCTTCCTCTTCTTAGCATACAAACATACAATTCACATCTAAAAATCCTTGCTCTGATACCACTTGATCCAGGATGTTTTCGCTTATAGATGTATAGAAAATAATTGCATATGAAATTGCAACTTAACACATAAATGTGCACATATGAAAAGAAGATGAAAACACATAAAAAGGAACGAAAGAGGACACCAAGGCTTGACAACAGAGTTCGTCCAATTTGGATTACGTCTCCAGGCCCAGATCAATAATGGGGAGGCCTTTCTTATTAAATGACATGAATAAATAGAGTTACAATCATCAATATGTCCATAAGAAGCTTATACCTCCAATCTGTCTGTTGGCTATGAAATGAATGCTTGAGATGGAATGGTGTGCAATGCCAAAGCTTCCTGCAGCAATAAAAGAGGGCTGGAGTTGTGTAATTGTTCAAAACAGCTCAATATATGCTCTAGGCCTCTACGAAATAGCGTGTTGCCACCATTGAAATTGCCTCCTCTTGTGCTCTTCCATTGATCCTCTTTTATAAAGTATTTTCAAACAAAATCCCATTTAAAATGGGGAATGCCTGGTTAATAAGAGAGGTTGGTAGAGTGGAAGGATCGACGGGTGTAACCGTTGCTCAAAATGGTCTTTTTATCGTTGAACAACAAAGCTTCAAAAATTCCAAAAAACGCTACAAATCCACCCAATAACCATATACCCAGACTTCTTAAATCATTAAATCGGGCATATAATTTATATCAGGTCTGCATGAAGATTGCGAATCGGCATATCATTGTGTTCTAGTCCTGGTACTCGGGAAAGACCGACCGTCGATCGTCGATTACCAATATCAGCGTCGGTTGGTCGCGTCGACGTCCCCCACATGTATCACCCCGGGTGTCTGTGGGAGGTTTTGCCAATTCGATTAATTGCCTATTGCACAGTCCATTCGCCAATAGCCATGTATATATATATATATATATATATATTATATAATATATATATATAGATATATATATATGACCGTCGATTGTGATGGCCTCAAATCCGCCAATCCGATCTGATCGGAGATCTGTGATTAGGGCTTCTACGGCCCAAACCTAAAGTCTACCCTCATGCGACCTCCGATTGTGATTTTGCCTTTAAGGCTTCAAGATCCAGTGTTTAAAGGAAATTCCTCTTTTCCTTAAGGATTGAAGAACCCTTCTTTTTGCAATAACTTCATCATCCGGACTCGGATTGAAGTACCATTTGCACCGTTGGAATCAGAAAGACGAGATCTATGCTCTGGTCCTGGGTTGACTTCATTCTGATCACTTTGATTTCTAATTTTTTCCATACCATTGTATCTTAAGATCCACCTAGATCAACGACCCTAGCCTCACATATATAGCATGAGAGGATAAGACTTGCCAAATATTTCATGAATTCCTTTGGGAAAAAGCATAGATGTTTCCACGCTTTTGTGCTCTTTCCCATTTGTAGACTCTGTTAGGAGTAGTAATTCCTCCAAATAGGTCAAATATTGATGTTTCCCTGCTTTTATGAGCTTACATAGGAGTGAATATCGGGATATTTCTCGGTAAACTTGTTCCTTTGACCCATGGAAACTCATTTTGGTTGACTAACACCCTTCCCGAGGTAACAAACAGACTTACCCTAGGCACCAATGCACCTGATTCATTGCTAGGAAGATTTGTAAAGCAGGTTGTTAGTTCCTAGACAGCGTTAGCTTGACAAATGGGCCTGTGAACTTGGCCAGTCCTTCAGTCATCCTGCTCTTCTCCTCTAAGCTTATGAGGAGGATATTTTCCTATGTAACAGATGCCCCCTAAATTTTGATATCAGAGGTAGAGACAATGGCCAAAATACTTTATATATAATTGTCATTTTCTTTGGAAAAAAGAGAGAGGATCGGAGCTTTGGGAATATGAGAAACCTGATACAACACACACACACATATATATATAAAAACTAAAATCATCTCCTGAGTCATGCATTCCCACACTCAGTAGCTATGTTAGAGTGATTTCTCAACAAAGAGATATGACAATCATGGCCACTGATAAGCACAATGCAGAACCTGTGTCATAATAAGATCATTCTGATGAGTTGTCTCCAAAAAACAATAAACACAACTTGGGAGAGGAAATAAGGCTGTGTGATGTAATCCTCTACCCAAAGTCCTAATTTCTGCTTCACCGTAACATCATAGTTTGATACATGTGAATAAAGAAGTTGAGGTCAAACATGTATGAAATTGTCTAATTACCAGTTAATAATGGAGACCGTTAACAGACGCGAGGATGGACACCAATAATGGCGATGGTCTCCAAGATGCACAATACAATCTAGCAAGTGTGAATAATGTTCTTGTCATCGAACACTCATAAAATTGTTTAATTAGGAGCTAATAATGAAAACCCCTAACCAAACACAAGGTAACCTGCCACTAATGTTTGCAAGTTCCAAGGCATTGAAGTGTTTCCAGGTCTACTTCCTAGATAGAGTGTTGAAGTCGATAGGAAGAGACCTGTCAAAAGGTAAGCAATAATGTGTTCTGCATCAGTTGACACGAAACGAGACAAGAATGATTGTTTTTTGAAGAGTAGTTTGAACATTGGGGGAAAACGACAGAGGGCATGATGGAAGAATATGCTTGATGGTTTGATGGAGGAAACAAAAGATAAAGGTTTTCCCTTGAACAATAGAAGGCGCAACACAAAGGTTTTAACAATGCAACACTAGACTCATGAACAGCAAAGAGTGTTAGGATACAGAGATGCAAGAACATCAAGGTATATAGGCTAAACTCATAGGATGGTAAGGTTCATATTGAGAAGTCGTCACAAGGAAGGTTTTGCTGAGGGAGTGCCATGGTCAAGGGAGGGATTACTGCTAAAAAATGCTTTTCAAAATACTGACACAAAGCAATTGTATTGTCCACTTTCCCCATCTGATTAATTTAGTGAGTCCATATGGGTAAACTCATTGGTCTTTTAATATTTTAAGAGTCTGAAAAGATCATAAAGAGTGACTCTATTCCTCATTTTATTATTTTAATGAGTCCATATGGGTAAACTCGACAGTGTTTTCATATTTCGAGAGTCTGAAAATACCGTAAAGAATGAATCCATTCCTCATCTGATTAGTTTAATGAGTCTAGACAGGAAAACTCAGTGATCTTTTCATATTTCGATCTGAAAAGATCATAAAGAGCGACTCCAGGGTGGTCCCTTTGTCATAGTTTTTAACCAGATGCGACAAAGGTTTAATAGAATACCTAAAAAGATTCATTTTCCATAAGTTAATCCATTGAGTATGGATAAAGAGATAAACCTACACTCAATAGATGTTTTCCTCATTTTGTTATGAGTACGAGGAGACAGACTAAACTCGATATTCGTCATGAATTTTTAATGATTCATGCTACGACAAACTTAATAGATCTTCATCAAATTTTAATAAGTCAAATGAAGAAAACTAGAGGTATATTTTTCAGTTTAATGAGCGAGGAAAAAGAGGTAAAAGAATTGCTCATTCCTTCTTCGTATATTTAACGAGCTTGAAGAAGGGAAAAACTTGGGCATTTTTCAATTTAAGAGCAAGAAAGAGTCCCAAAAAAGAAAGTGCTCGTACCGTCACCGTAGGAGTTTAATGAGCCTAATGACGAAAACTCAGGAATTTTTCAATTTTAAGAGCGAGAAAAAGTTCCTAAAAAGAATGTTCAGAGCTTCTTCATAAGTTTTTAATGAGCTTGAAGAAGTAACTCGGGGTTTTTTTTATTCTATGAGCGAGAAAAATTCCCCAAAAAGAATGCTCATACTATATTTTTCAGTTTAATGAGCTAGAAAAAGAGAGAAAAAGAGTTGCTCATATCTTATTCATGAAATTTTAACAAGTCTGAAGAAGTAACTCGGGGATTTTTCAGTTCAAGAGCAAGAAAAAATCTGACAAAAGAACATGCTCATATCTTCTTTTTAGTATTTTAACGAGCCCAAAGAAGGAGACTCAAGGTTTTTTGGATTAATGAGCAACAAAAATACCATAAAAATAATGCTCAGCACTTCTTGATGTCATGCTTGACAATAGAAGGGTCTATGCCATGCATTTCCTCATAAGACCAAGGGAAAACATTGTGGAAATCCTTAAAAGGATAGGCAAAGCTCACAATTTCCTTAGGATTGCAATCGGTTCTAATTTGGATGTTTTCCGTGATGCCTGTCTTGACAGAAATATCGATGAGAAATGTATTTGAAAGATTTCCCATATTCCCTTCCGAGTTCAAAGTTTGGATAGTCATATAAGGTGAGGGAACGATTTTAGGTGTGTCCAAAGATAGGATTTTAATGGGCATTGTGTCTAAATCAGATATTGAAACATGATGGTGAGATTCCTCCCAAGGTCGCTCTTCTAAACACATGATCTTGTGAATAGCTTCATCTGAAGGTAGGACTTGATTAAGGAGATCATTAGAAGGAGCATTTATGGGAGAGGAGGCAGTACCGGTGGTTTTTACCAAAGTGACCAAAGATTCGGATGTAGATTGAATGGCTTGGTAGGCCAATTTGGCTGGTGACAGTGACATTAGTTCTCCGTAAGAGTCAATGTTTGAAGGGTTTAGGAGGATCCAAGGATCAGTTGGTTCATGAGGAATAGATGAGATCATAGAGTCTGTTTGTGGAACGGTGGGTGGTGGGAGAGGAAAACAACCCATCAAGGCAAAGCCCTTCAATAGACCAGTACCGATACTAATGTAAGAGCCAGGAACACCACCCACTAAGGGTATGAAGCCACTAGGTAATGGGGAGTAATCTGGGAGGGAAAGGGACAGTTGGTCCACTATGATTATCCTTCCATCCAATGGAAATAGGATGATATGAAAGACAGTAGACACAATGACAGTCATGGCGTAAGTCCAACTACGACCCAACAGTAGATTATAATCGAGTTTTCAATCCACGACTTCGATATCTACCGATACCATTTTCCCAATCAAAGTGATGGGGTAGCTGGGAAGGTAACCTTTTGGGATGAAAGCGTGGCCTGCAAAAGCTTTAAGGGAATTCGATGCCAGGGATAGGGTTGGAGAACCCAAAGTGAGCCAACATGAAGTAGACATGATGCAGGTTGAAGCACCTTCGTCAATGAAAGTTCTATGTACTCCTCTCCCTTTCGAAAATATTTGCACCTGAAATGCAAGTTGGTGTGAAAGAGGAGGTTTACATTTGTCCATGTTGAAAATTGCAAGCATGGAATCCTAAGGGTCGACCCCACCAATTGTCGTCAGCAACCAACATTTTGATATGAAGATCGTTAGGCGGCGGTGGGTTTTGACTCAAGGAGGCTTCCTCAGCATTAATGACTGGAGCTCCATAAGTTTCGGCTCTTGTTTGAAGATCTACTATTTTGAAGGTGTAAACGGTATATGATCCTTCTCTAGATGAAGGATGTTGCAAACTACCATTGCCCCCTTGCAGGGGTTGGGGTTAGTTTGCAATAAGGTGTTGTTGTTGCTGAGTAGGGAAAGGCTTGTTTAGGACCGCAGAGGTCCGACCAGTGTCCTTTTGAGCATGGAAATCTGTACATTCATGGAGACATGGACAACAATGTGTCATATGGTCTTCCACACAGATTTCGCAAGGGAACTTGGCAAGTTTTTCCTTTCCATTGTCAAGAGGCGCAACAACTTTCTACTTTGGGTTGTACTGCTTGGTTGACTACTCTTCAAAAGGAACAGTGTTTTTCTTATTCTTCTTGTTCTTACCACTGGGTTTTTTGTGTAGACTGCATATATTTTATCGCAACGGTAGGAAGAGCAATCGTTTGGGTAGCAAGGTCAACTGTCAACTGGGCAATGTGATTGCTAAGTTGTTTTATAGTAGCCCCGGAGATAGCATCGATAATACCATCAGCGTGCGCACTGGGTTGTTGAGTAGCAGGAGCATTGAATTTTCTAGGGGCATTGGGAATGATGTCATATAATGTGCCAGACTGTGAATATATCAAATCTAAGTGTTGGGCATGACGAATGGATTAGTCTTGTGTGACCGCACCACCTAAGGAGACATCTTTAGCGATTTGAGGGAGAAGAGATTTGTAGATCCTATCCACTAATAGATAGTCTGGGAGGGGAGTTTTGACTAGCCTCCGCCTACATCTCCATTCATGGATGTTATCAGAGATGTGGGTGGCAGTGTCCTGATGTAAAGAAGTAAGGAGTTCCGTCCCAATTTCATAGCGGATGGGTAGCTAAAAGTGCTTTAAAAATTCCATCGCTAAAGCGCCAAAGATATTGACTGACACGCGTGGTAACTCAATGTACCACTTGGTTGCATTTCAAATAAGGGTGCGGGGAAAGAACCTAAGCTAGATACTATCATCCACCATGGAGTTAAAAACACACCATAAATGATAGGTGGTGATGTGTGTACCTAGATCCTCCCCTTGTTTCCCTTCGAACTTTGGGATGTCTATGGGAATTTTGTGTGGGATTGAAGGCGAAAGTAATTTGTGATAGATGGGGTCATTGGTGAGTTTGTACAAGTCAGGGATATCAAACGTTACTACAAAAGGCAGGGTGTTTAATGCCCCCAAATCAAACCAAGGTGATGACACATGACTTGAGGACCTTGCGGTCCTCCCACTGTGTTGCTCCTAATATTATACACAAGATGCATGGAATAATAATTTCCTTGGGATATAGTCGAATATTATGGCTATCATAGGGATTGTAAGACTAGGGGATGTAAGTACCCCCGGGATAAGGAATTACCCCTTGACTCATTTGAGGTTGAGAGTGGGGTGCCCATATGGATTGAGTAATACCTTGTTGAGTGATCCTTCTCACCACGTAATTAAGTATAGGTCCTTGTCTGACATAAGGAGGGTTCATATCAATCAATGACTAACAATTGTAAATGGAGGGGGAACTGTAACGTTCCTGGCCGGTATATGCATATTGGGAACTGTGCCCCAAGGCATCTAAACCTGGGGATTGGAACTAAACAATGGATTCCAACCAAAGGGGTTTTTGAAGGGACTCGTGCTAACCATGCTATATGTAGTGTTATAAGGAGTGCTATATGTAGCACTCGACGAAGGTCCGGGAGCTGACACAAAAGGGGAGGAAACTGATATGTATTCGGCTCCACCCACGTTGGGTGTCATGATAGGGTTTGAACCTGGGACATGTTGGATAGCAGGGTTTTCCATCAGAGTTGTGGTACTAACTGTCGATTGGGGAGGTGGCATTAGTCGTCGATGGGATGGTAGGTATAGGTCCAACATAAGACATAGGAGGTACAAATGTAACTGGAATCAAGAGTGGTCCCAACAGATTCGTGATCAAAGGATTGTATGGAGGAGTGAAACCTTCAATAAAGAAATCTTCCAATAAGCTTGAATCGTGGGATGTCCAAATTGATTCAATGTTAGATTTTGGAGACTAATTGCCTGAAGATGGGTAATCTGGTTCACTGGGGCTCGACAGATCCTCCACAATGAGTGGTGGAATACCTAATAGTCATCTAGATTGATGATGAGGATTGGATGTAGCCATGGTGGCTGATAAATTTTATCAATAGATTTTACAATGATATTTATTAAAGTCTGAGTGATAACAAGTTGGCACTTAAAAAATAAAAAATACACTGAAGAAATCAATCAAAAAGCAGAGGGTATGACCTTGTATGATAAGCACCATTTGCTGGAGATGAAACCCAGTATCACAATGGATAAAAGAGAGAGTTGGCCAAATGTATAGTTATGATTACTCTTGAGCTTCGCTCAAACCTTAGATTAAGGGGCCAAGTACTCTCGTGAAGACAAGCACCCTCCCAAAAACCGAAGACAGAGTAGGTTCATCTGTGTTAGGTACCAAGGTAGCCCGCCTCAATCACCTTGTGTTCGCCCCTAAAAGTATGGCCATTATGATTACCTAAAATCATAGAAACTACCGGAGGGGACATATTCGTAAACAATATGCTGTGCGGGCACAATACCTGAGTCCCCGACTCAGCTCCGATATCCCCTAAGGGATCTCTAATACATAGAATACCCAAAGGAGATGTAATCGAAGGCAAGCTACCTTCGTTTACATTCCGATGTTTTCTCGTATTTAGCTCCGCTTTTACTAGAGTGGTCCCAGATAGTATGAGTGTAGAAGGATTTCCCTCGTTAATGACACTAGTTTCGGTGTATGATCTTGTGCAGTTAACTCACAACTGCCTAACCCAAGATCCTAGCCTAAACTAGTGTGTGTTTACTAAAAAAAGAGTTGCTGATTGATTTTATTAGGTAAATTTTGAATGTACTTTGTTAAATTCTTCAGTGGGGGTGTTGACGTATGAAGTTATGTGGGACTCTTACTCAAATCATGTAAAAACAATGCTTTTAAATTTCACTTTCAATGAATAAGTTGCTTCTACAAAGGAGGAGTCATTTATACATCAATATATATACCATGCAACCAATTCAGTAAAACAAAAGCACAACTGACAAAACTAACAATGCTCACTAACAACTTTTGAAACCAAATAAATGTAGATCTAACCAAGTAGAAAACAGTAAAAAAAAATTTGTATTTTCTCTTTTATGAAAAAAACTTTAAGTAGTAAAGCTATTTCTTTAAAAGAAAATTTGTTTAAGAGATTGATCTCAATCAAACATGCACAATTCTAGATCCATGATCAGTCTACAAGTAGATTTCCCAACCCATGAGGTCACGGAGCAGTCTGTTTATCAAGAAATCACTGGCCAATGCACTATAACATAGGGTACAAAGAGTTAGTGGTTGCACTAACGCACTGTGTGTAAGGCCACATTGCTTTATAAAGCACTGTTTACACTAGCAGATAGCGTTAGTGAGGAAAAAGGCTTAAAAGGAAGGTTATGGGGATCACATCTAGGTCTAAGCACAGAGAGAAGGGTGCTACATAGTCCTGAGTGGTTGAAAAGGGGATCAAGAAGTATAAGAAGGCCTAGAAGAAAGAGAGATCTGGAAACTTTCTGGGAGAAATCCGGCAACTAAGTGTAGTCCCCAGCGGAGTCGCCAATTTTGCTATAGGGATTAATGCACGGGTGTTTTGTGATAGAGATACCCTCAAGGATCTTCCTAGGATCCTTGGCAGACTGTTAGAGTAGCTGCTGCTAGCACATAGATGCATGCATATCTATGTTAAACAAATGAGAATCAAAGCAGGAAGAAGGAATTATTACATCAAGTCTTGGTGTGGTATTACTAGAGAGCACACAGTAGTGAAGTGGAAGACCCCTCAGCTAGCTCCATATCAAAACCTGCACATAGATAAGACAAGGCATAATATCACAACATATAATTTTGACAGTCAATGCACTAGCATATAAAGATATCTAATTACATATATCTAAGCCACTCATAATAACGACTTTGTATAAATATGTAAACAAATTACACTATCAACACCACGGAGTGGACAACGCAATTGTAGTTCTATATTAATGTAGAAAAGGGCAATTACAACCATCGGTTGTATCCACCTTCCCTTACTCCTTCAGATCCTCTCTCTCTCTCTCCCTTCTTAACCTCTTGTAATGCCTTAGTCAGAGACTAGTCTCAATAGTCAAATAGACAATCCTTTCAAATGTTTCGACCACTTCCACAATGGCCCTAGCCTCACATATATAGCATGAGAGGATAAGCCTTGACAAATCCTTCATGAGTTTCTTTGGGTAAAAGCAGAGATGTTTACATGCTTTTGTGATCTTTCCCATTTGTAGACTGTTAGGAATAGTAATTCCTCCAAGCATGTTGAATCTTGATGTTTCCCTGCTTTTATGAGCTGATATAGGAGTGAATATCGGATATTTTTTGGTCAACTTGTTCCTTTGACCCATGGAAACTCATTTAGGTTGACTAACCCCCTTCTTGTGGTAACAAACATAATTACCCTAGGCACTAATGCACTTGATGCATTGCTAGGAAGCTTTATAAAACAGGTTGCTAGTTCCTAGATAGCATTAGCTTGACAAATGGGCTTGTGAACTCGCTTAGTCCTTCAATCATCCTGCTCTTCTCCTCTGAGCTGATGAGGAGGTCATTTTCTTGTGTAACAATTCAACAGTTTGAGTCCCAACTCCTAGAGAAGACCACTCTGATAATAGGAAATTCACGAATTTTGATGGAAACCACTCCCTAAAATAAAAATAAAAAAGAAATAACTAATAAAAAATAAAAGTGCAAACCCAAAATGGGTAAAACCTAAACAATGAAGTAACATACACACCAAATAGGAAGACAAAGACGACGAGGGATGTCACAATGGAAAGAGCAAGTCAACTAGACCATGAGTAGGAAACTGAAGGAAATATGACTTTTAGTCACTAATTGAACTAGAGGGGAAGCTTATATTCCCATCAACCGTTGGGACATCATCAATGTTGAGCCTCATAAAGTCATTATGAGAGTGCCTTGAACTAAGAGGAAGTGTTGCATTTAGGAAAATTGCTCAAAATATTTCTTAACATATATGGCTAATGTGCTTTGTGCATGAAGATTATTGTTGGGCATGGGAGGAAGAAATCACACTTATACATGCCAACAATAATTTGACCAAATTTTTTATTATCCTAGAAGCTAATATCTCTAGTATTCATGTGCCACTCCCACTAACCATGTGTTGAAAATAGAAACAAGAAATTTTAAAAATATCATCTAGAGATTCCAATTTAATTTGCCCTTGAATTAAATTGTGAATTACTTGTAATTATTTTCTCATGGAAACTTGTAATAGTTAACTACATTAAGTTGACTTAGTTAACTTAGGAATTTCAAGTTGGAAGTCCATCTGAAGTCATGTAAGTGTGATCCCTAAGTTTTAGGGGTCTAGATTGAGTTTGTTTGAGTTGTAATTAGATAACTCAGTTTGACTGAGTTATATACAATTAAATTAGTTCTAATTGTTGGTGGAAATAGTAGAGGTCTAGTAGTGAGTTGGTGCACCGGTGCATCCTTAGTGCTACTGCAGTTAACTAAATATTCCCTCATGAGAAACTGAGGCATGTCAGTTCAGAGAAAGACCCAGTTGAGACTATAGTCAAGGATAATGTACTATCAGTTGTAGAATGATCTGAGTTGTACAAGTCATGCATGCAATCAGAGAAGGACCTAAGTTTGGATTGTGCAGTTATGGAGGAAGGATTTCCCAATTAAATATGGGTTGATCCTCACAGGAATTGTGCAAGGAAATATGGCACCCCTTGGCAGGCAGCAGAAATTGGCTAAGTGTTGGTCAGTGTGGGCTTGTAAGGCAGAGAGTTGATCATACTTGTGCAAGAATTGTTCTTGTGAGAACAAGCTTTGTATTACCACTCAGATTTCTTATTAATGCAATAGATAGTGAAGGTTTTGAGCAGTGGCTTTCCCTAGAGAAACAATTATGTTATGTGTCTTTGATTGTCTTCCTCTTCTCGATTCTTGTTTACATCGATCTATTATTTTCTCCTATTTAAAGAGTAGATTATATTCTTGTCTTGTGTTTTAGTACATTACTGTTTGGTAATTTAATTAACCTTAAATTACTTGCATAAATTATCGTCTAGGGCTAGTAAGCCGATGAAGTGTAAGTGCAGTTTATGTGCTAGAAGTCCTTGGTTGTTTACACTAATTCTAAATTAAGCTGAGTTATCGAAATATAAATTATAAATTAATTTATTGAAATGCACATGAGTAAAGCAACTATTCCTGGAAATAAAATGATCACACTCTTTTATCAAAGACAACTTATGGAAAATCTCACACTCTGCTTCAAAAGGAAATATCACAACTCTGCATATAAGTAAATCAATCCCACACCTATTGTAAATGAAAATTAATTGAACTCTTATAAAAATTATAACTAATTATGAAATCCACACAACCAATAAAAATCTTAGACTTATAAATCAATCTCACACTTGTAAAATGAAACTCAATTCATAAAACACACACCCTTTGTTATATATCTTAAATATGCTTTGTAAGAATCAACTCATTTATCAATATAACACACTCTTGCATAAGCTGAATCTCTGCTTAAATATGTTCACACTTGCTCATTTATAAATTAATCGTGCTTGAAATATAACCTGCAAACAAATCCTCTGTTTTATGAAATACAATATTACTCTAAGTACAAACTCACACTATTTTTGTCACTACTGTTAAAGTTAATTCATGTGCATCTACAAACAAAATGGAAGGTTAGTAAATCCATCATAATTTTAATCTAAAAGAAATGAAAAATGCATGTACTCAATTGAACATAAATCTTATGAAATTACACAAAAGCTCTATCTACTGAAGACAAATAAAGTCCTTACTGCTCAAGGGGGGCCTCCACAAGAAGCAGGTAATAAAGATATCAATCAAACAATAAAAAATGCATGGAGATGGAAAGGTTCTTCATAAACTGAATTAAAAATAGAGTTTTAAGTCTTCACTATGCATATATAAAATCATTGTGTTTATGTTTGCTGTGAGGTATTTTTATAAAGCTTGTATCATTAAATGTTTAGAGCTCTATGCCTAACTTTGCTAACATAATGCTAAAATTAACTATGAAAATATAACATAACAAAATTCACTCAAGATTTGCTATTAACAAAAAAAATCGTGAGGCATATATCTCATTCCTAGCTCGCCTGTTATAGCTGACAGAGTTGACTTTGTCCTTGACCACATAATTGGAAGCTTCATTTATCAATCTGGTTCATGAAGCTAGGAGGGAATCATTGAGTGCATTGATCGCCATCATTCCATATATTTCACTCTCCACTTCGCACCTTGCAACCTATCAAACCATGGACTTAGCTGGGAAATTATACATTACCTATAGAATCATCCCAACTCAGTAGCTAAAGCAAATGTTAGACTAATAATAAAGAACATTATCAACTTATGAGATATAAGACAATTATATACCTACCATGGCACAAATCCCGTGACTTGATGCCTATTGAGTGATTATGATGGTTAAAGAAGAATAAGATAGGTGAAAAACGGTGTCAAAAAGAAGCAATTATGAGGCTCAACAATTACATCAGTTGTGAATCTACAGGAAAATCTACATGGTATCTAAGTTGAAGACAGTATACTAGAGGAGATTTCAATGTTTTGAGTTTGGGGTTATAGGTGAAATTCGAATTTGCATTACATACTTCAGGATCGACAAATGAATTTCTACAGTTTGAGGCTCAACTATGCCTTGGAGGGCAACTCGAATTATATAGCTTGGAAGGATGGAGGCAGTGCTAGAGGATAATGGCCTCAAAGAATTCATTGATCAATACATTCCTAATCCAGCAGCATCGAATGCATAGAATATGGCTGAATGGAAGAAGTATGTGGCGAAGGTGAGGCAGATAATCCTTGAGGGAGTTTGAGACCACATTATCTCGAGTCTTCATGGGAAGGAAACTCTGTATGCTATGTGGAAAGAATTGATGGACCTATTCTAGAATAGCAGTGACCATAGGAAGCTGGCACTAAAAGACAAACTTTGAAAAATCAAGATGGAGAAAGGCGAGACCATTCCAAAGTACTTGACCAACTTCACTCACTATCATGATGAGCTTGGAAGTGTTGGAATAACCATTTCTGAGGAAGATATGGTGGTCATAGCTCTTCTGGGACTTCCCAAGAGTTGGCATAGTTATCACGACTTTGTCAATGGGAGGGAGAAGCTGTCAGATTAGGAACGACTGTGGTCGGATTTGGTACAAGAGGAGTTTTGATGGAACACTAGAGATGGGACCTCTTCCAAAGAAGTGGAAGAGGACTTTGCCTTAGCAAGTAAGGAAAAGAAGACCAAGGCAAAGAAGTCCCAAGGTGAGGTGGGTGGCAAGAATATGGACTTGTCAAAAGTCAAGTGTCTTCACTGTCACGAGCATGGGCACTATGCCACAAATTTCCCACAAAAGAAAGCAAGTAAGAAGGAGCATGTAGTAGTTGCAACAAGTGAACCTCTGGCTTCACAATTCGAACTTGATTTCACTGTCATTGCATGCATGTCCAACATTATCATGAGAGGCATGTGGTATCTTGACAACGGTGTCACATTCCATATGATGGGGAACATAAATCTCTTTAGTAATTTTGAGGAGAAAGACCTCAAGTAGAGCATAAAGTTCGGAGATGATGGGAGGTATAGAGCTACCGTGATTGGTACAATTACCATCCAGAGGGAGTTTGGCTCCCCTCTCAGAATCACATATGTGATGTATGCTCCAGGACTAAATAAATATCTTGTTTCAGTCGCGATATTGGAAGGTCATGGCTATGATGTGATTTTTAGTAAGGGAAAGGTTTTCCTTAGACACATCGTTATTGGACAAGTGAAAAAAATCAGTGCACGAGTCAAGAACATATATGCTCTTGAGGTTCAAGATGCATGCAAAGCCTTGAGGAGCAAGGCAAAGGTTAGAGACTTGTTGGTTGAGAGGGAGAGTGAATTACCTCTCAACATGTAGCCTCAGAAGAAGCCTCAGAAGCAATCTCAAACAAATGTGGAACAACCACAATTGGAGAATAGAGAGGAGGTAGAGTGGAGAGATCCACTTAAGTAAAGAAGAAGCAACCTTAGAAGTAGTCTCAAACAATTGTGGAGCAACCATAATTGGAGAAGTAGAGAGGAGACTGAGTGGAGGCATCCACTCATGTAGAGACCTCCAGTAGCGGTAAATTTCGAGCTAGGTGGGCAGAGGGAGCACGTGTAGCCATACCTCTAGGTGAGAGGTGTAGCGATGTGAAATGATAGTCCCAAGAGGGCTGAAATTGGGCAGGGTCCATTGAGAGGTTTTATCTCATGGATCATACCTTGATATGAGAGCCCAAAGTACATAGTAGCAGGATGAACCAGTAGTGGTTGATTCAGTCAGAGATCAGAGTGATAAAGGCTAGAGTAGTCAGATACTAAAGAGTGTAGAGAAGAGTTTACAATAATGTAGAAAGGTGGAGTCAGTAGAAGCACAAAATTTTCATTTGATAGAGACAATAACAATCAGAGACTTTGGTGACAGATGCATCATACTGATTCAGATTGGATGTTTTTTTTGGTTTTAGGAGTTGTTGTAGCAACAACACTAGAGAGAAGTCTTTCATGCAAAACATTCCAAAGGTTCAGGATCAAAATAGAGTTGAATTCCTTTCTTGTTGAGAGGGAGTGTTGAAAATAGCAACAAGAAATGTTAAAAATAGCATCTAAAAATTCCAATTTAATTTGTCCTTGAATTAAATTATGAACTACCTGTAATTCTTTTCTCATAGCAACTTGTAATAATTAAATAAGTTAAGTTGACTTAGTTAACTTAGGAATTTCGAGTTGGAAGTCTATCTGAAGTCATGTAAGTGTGATCCCTAAGTCTTAGGGGTCCAAGTTGAGTTTATTTGAGTTGTAATTAGATAAGTCAGTTTAACTGAGTTATAGACAGTTAAACTAGTTCTAATTGTTGATGGAACTAGTAGAGGTCTAGTACTAAGTTGGTGCACTAGTGTATCCTCAATGCAACTCCAGCTAACTGAATATTCCCTCATGAGAAAAACATGCATGTTAGTTCAGAGAAAGACCCAGTTGAGACTAGAGTTTAGGGACAATGTACTATCAGTTGTAGAATGACTTGAGTTGTATAGGTCATGCATGCAATCAGAGAAGGACCTAAGTTTGGATTGTGTAGTTATGGAGGAAGGATTGACCGATTAAATATGGGTTGATCCTCATAGGAATTGCTCAAGGAAAAATGGGCTTGGCAGGGAGCAGAAATTGGCTAAGTGTTGGTCAGTGCGGGTTTGTGAGGCAGAGAGTTGATCATACTCGTGCAGGAATTGTTCTTGTGAGAACAAGCTTTGTATTATCACTCATATTTCTAATTAATGAAATAAATAGTCAGGGTTTTGAGCAGTGGCTTTCCCCAGAGAAACAATTGCGTTATGTGTCTTTGATTGTCTTACTCTTGTCGATTATTGTTTTTATTGATCTATTGGTTTTCGTTGTTTAAAGAGTAGAGTAGATTCTTGTCTTATGTTTAATACATTACATGAGTTATGAATCTACAAGAAAATCTACACCATGATGTGTCAAAAAGTAAAGGGTGGCTTGTTAGGCCCATGAAAATGAGATTTAATTATTTCCCCACCAAGATTTATGTATCTCTAATGACATGCTATGTTTATGCTCATGCCCATGTTTGTGCCAATGCTGATCCAAGTGGATATTGGTGGCCACCCGCCTATTTCACTTGGACCCCCACCATTGTTTCTTTTCAGTTTCCTTAATTGTAGCACAACTTACTATTTTTGGCAAATTTTTTGGGTCCTAAACTTCCGAAGTCGTTATAAGGGAATAAAAGACGTTTTTAGGGAAAACAGAGAGATTGGAAAAGTCCCAAATTAGTTGACTTATTTTTTTCGGCCTTCTCTTTGAGATCTTTGAAAAAAAGTATTATGATAGCCAAACAAAGATCATATGCCAAAGTTATGACCCCGGGAAGTTGATGTACCAATTTACCCAAATAGGGCCCATAATTTTTGCACTTCATCTCCTAGGGCTATGTTTTTGGATGTTTAGGGTTTTCCATTGTTTCTCAATAATAAATAGGCCTTTAAGCCTCATTGTAACATAGTTCAAAGACATGTAACCACCACCTCTCTTCTTAGAGATAAGCTATCATCGTCCGAGCTAGTTTATTTTTATTTCTGTATGTAAGCATATTTTAGTTCTTTGATATTAATGAAATGAAGTTTTATTTCTGCTACATCTCTATGTATATGGGTATTTCTGTATTTTATTGTGTTCCTGCATAAGTCCAGATCAAATGCTTGTGAAAGTAATGAGGCTAGGGGAAAGTTTTGATAACTTTGTTAGAATAGATGTTTCCTATATATGGCCTCTTAGGCAAAGGTTGGCTTTCTTAACATGGTGAAATGCTTCCACCCATTGAATATCTCATGTAGCATAGTTATTGCTTGCTCATGTTAACCAAGAACATTCAATGAAAAAAAGATTATCAAAAAGAAGGGTGTGAACAATCTAGTACATCTAGAGGAGCAATGAAGGTTAGCCACCTTTTTATGAAAAAATGTTAGGTATCTCTAGTTAGTATAATAGATGACATTAGAGAAGGATCCCCTTTTTTATAAAGAATATGAAACATACTTTGGATCTTATACATCTAGCAAGGATCATTGTTTGTATCTCTCATCTTACCAAAGGACATGGTGGTCTATCTTGAATTGGTGCTAGTAAGAACATGCCCTCAATTGGCCAAGAGGGCTCTAAAGATCATGTGACCTATGCTATCGTATATAATATGGAAAATCAATAAGAACACTAATAATTTGTAAGAAATATATTACTTAAAAGGCTATCATGGGGATAAAAAGCTTAGAAGGAGAAACCCAAATAACTTAAATAAATTGCCAATAAAGATGTTTCCTAATCACCCTATTAATGTGCTATTTTGGGGAGAGAAGGTAAGGAGTGGCATGTAAAGAGTAATTAAAGTGGGGAAGGGGGTAAACAATCAGTAAGATACTAACATAATGTAGGTACGGAGAGGTCTTAAAATACACATCACCTTTGCTCATAAACACTGCAGGAGGCAATCTCCCCATGAGAACAATGAACCAAATATAGATAACTCGACTCTCACGAGACTAAATACTTGATAGATTGGAAGCTATGAAGATAAGAACTAAACTTTAAAATACATTAAAAAAAAAATTTGTTTCCAAATACTACTTGGACAATATTTTAAAAATTAATTTGTTTATATATATTATTGATATTTTTTACGATTTAGATGTTAGAGTTAGAATAAAGTTAGTTGACAAAAAAATATTGAAAATTCAAATTATTATACACTAATGTATATTAAATTATACCTTAGTGTATAATAATGGTTATATTTAAATATAATTGTTTATAATAGATTATATATAATGTATAATTTTGAATTTCGAATATTTCAATCAACTACATTATCTAACTAACATCCATCATAATATTATATATATATAATATAAATAATTTCACTTGGAACCATAAAACCCAAATACCTAACTCAGCCCAAAAGACAAGAAAATCAATTCCATGATGTTATGATGCATTAAAAAAAAAAAAAAACCATGCCCATCACTCCAATCACATATAGCATGAACTTTATGGGTCCTCATAGTGTGAATTTTCTAGTATCACAAGACCCAAAAAAATCCTCACAAGATAATGACTAACAAAATGTACAATACAGTGCTTTAAATACTCTAAAGATATACACAAATACCAGATGGACAACTATGCCTAAAGAATCTTATGAATTCTAAGTACTGTATCGTGTCAATTAATTGATACAAGTCCATGCTAGTCTAATTTTTGCCCCGTGGGTTATCTTGTCAACCGTCAAAGGTTGAAACTTATCCAACAGAAACAATGTTGGTTGCTAACTTATCCCAAAAAAATGGCACGGAGGCTCCATGGTTTTAGTCTCTGGATGTGCTGTCTGCATCCTCCATCTGTCAGATTGCTTATGACATGAACTTTTTTAGCTCGGAATGGCCCAATCAATGAACGCCAAAAATACCCACCTACTAATTATCAAATGATAGGCTTCCCTGTAAAATCATATTAGCTGATATTTCTGATTGTAAGTTACAACAGCATAGATCCAGTTGCGGCATATTTGATGTAAATATTTATAAGTATGAAGACAATATACCAAAAACCATCGCTTGTGATCAAAGGCTAAAGCTTCCACTTCTCTAGCGGTTGATCTTCCTTCGAGAAGCAAGATGGTATAGATAAGTTAACATGTCATCCCTTGACCTACTATTGTTCAGGATCCATGTTGCTAACATCCAAATATGATTATGATATTCAGCTTCTGCAGTAAGAATTGAGGTTGTTGGTTGTTGCAGCGGGTGCTTATATTCTTTCAGCTGCATGCCCAAATTTCAGAGTTTCTAATGCACATTGCAGCAGAGATTATGGTTCTAATATCTTCCTGCCTTTTACCAACTGCTACTCATAAATGAAGCCATTTTAATGCTGAGAGTTTAGGTTTGAGCTTTTTTCTTTGACGCTGAATTTATTTTGTGAGAGCTAATATCAAGATGTTCTTATTTCCTCTCATGTCTCTGCACAGCTGGTTTGGAAGTTTAGGTCTTTGTTTAACTGATAGGTGCCATGGACTTTTACAGAGAAGAAGATAATGTCTGATTCAAACCAAAAGAGTGCAATTGTTTCTTTTAAGGCATGTTTGAGTTTTTAGTTTTTTCTTAGGATGTTGAATTTCTTCTATAAAAGCTAATATCATAATGCTCTTATTTCCTCTCATGTTTCTGCACATCTGGTTTTGAAGTTTAGGTCTTTCTTTAACTGATGGGTTGGTATGGACTTTTACAGCCAACAAGATAATGGCTGATTCAAATCAATAAAAAGCACTTGTTTCTTTTAAGGTATGTTCAATATATAGAAATTTTGGAAAAATGTATGGACATAATTTCACACTGGGTTGATTTTGCAATTTTTTTAAAATTAAATTGTGATTTCTATTTAAAAAATAAATAATTGGCTCAAATTTAGCAGATGAAATAATTTAGCAGATGAATATATTTCAGTGAAAATATAATTAAAAGTAGTTCAAGTTTTATCAAGCATATATAGAATCCAAACAATTTGTATTTTAAATCCTAACCATTTGTATTTTAAATTTGAATATTTTAATACAAATATGGTCAAACATTTTATAATTTTCATGTGCCATTTTAAAGATTAATAAGATTCAACAAAATTCATGCAGAATATATAAAATCTAAAATAGTATAAAAATCCCAAAAATTAAAATATTTTAACAAAAATATGTATGATTTGCTATTTTAAAAAGCAGATTTTGCTGGATTTCACACTTATAAATCCCTCTAGATTTTCCTTTTATAATGATCATGATATTGTGATTATCATTACAGTGATGGTGGTGGATTGATGATTTATATGAACACCATTTTTATTACAGGCATCAGACCAGTGACTTGGCCATTGTGGTAACAAAGCATTCGTTGAGGATTTTAGATAAAGGTGACATTGGAGGACAAAAACAAATGGTTCATTAATGTTTCTAAGCAGCATACGCAAAAGGAATTAGTTCATACAGATTCACAATGGGATGCCAGGGTTGATGTTGAGAACACAATTACTGAGAACAGTGATCAATTGTGCAGAGAAAAATGCTATGGGCAATGTTTAGTGGATAATTCTTTCTTAGTCCCAACCTAGATCTACAGTGCATGAGCATGTCAATAGAGAATTGATGTCTGACATAATATAGAGAATCTATGTCTGACATAAATATGGATTCTGAGCTTACACCAATTGATAAGGCCGAACATCCTTTCCCTAATGTCCCAGAAAACAAATCTGAAACTTCTATTATCCAGGAACCTGCTCAGTTGTTTATGGTTCCAGAGAGAAATTCTGGAAAAGACTCCCTATGTGATCCTGTGACAGATAATGATATGTATCTTGATGAAAACTGTAACGGTCAAGTGAATGAACGAGGATCTCTGCCAAGGAAGCAAAATGATAAGATTGTAGAGGAACTACCTGGAATGAAATTAGGATGCAAGGATGGGCAGTTGAAAGCAGTAGAAGAAGTGCCAACAAAGAAAAAGGCTGAAAAAGCTGCAAGGAGCGGAAAATCAACGAAGCCGACTCCATTGGCCGAAGCACAGTCACAGGCCCAACAATCACATTCCTTTAAAGCAAGTCTGCAAAAGACCAGAAAGGACAAGGTATTAATATTTTCTTTTTAAATTTTCCCACTTTTATTAAGTTTCTCTTTACAAAATCTGGAAGGAGCTGGTTTGTTCTAGCTGCATTATGCTGGATTATGGTCTAAAGTATATATTGTTAACATGAATTTTTGGTGGAGAGATTCTATTCAGGAAGAGGAGGAGAGTAAACGGATTGAAGATCCGAAGACACAGAAACAACGAATTGCAGGAAAGACAGCTACAAGTGTAAATAAACTGGCAACTAACTCCCATCTGCCAAAGCAGCAACAACTGAAGCCTGTACCAACAAGTGAATTATCTGTAAGTTATCAGAAAATTCGAACAAGTCCTCTCCTAAGTCGTGCACAGTCTCTTCCGAAGCCTCTCAAAAAAGATTCCAATGAAGCAATATATAGATTGAGTTCACATAAAGAGACATCAAACCATTTGAGGGATACTGTTAGTCAGTCGATTTCTTCTCAGTCGGGACTCAAAAGAGAAGATTCCAATACCTCAAGACAGTCAAGGTTAGTTTCTCCAGCTAAACAAACTACAGTTAATGTTAAGAAGAGCAGTAAACAAATTACTTCTAGCAAGACAGAAATCGGAGGTAATGTAAAAGCTAATGATAAATCATCCGTTTCTTCCAAGACTGTTACAGAGGTCTTCCACGAAAAGGCCATGGATTCAAATGGGTCAAATATTTTAAACAAAGAAAATGGCAGCATCTCTAATGTTAAGAAGAGCAGCAACCAGACTCCAGTTTTGCAGATGGAGAAACAGGGTGATAGACTAAAGGTCAATGCCGTTGTTTCAGAGCCAACTGCAAATGGCTTGGATAACCCGAATTCAAAGAAAAGCCAATCACTCGCTGCAAACAAGATCGCTTTACCTGTAAGAAAATTAAATGGTGGGTCCTTAAAAGTTCCCTTAGATTTGAAAGGCAGACAGAAAAATCACCCAGGTAGTTCAGCCATGCAGGCCCTTTGCAATGATGAAGAAAGTAACCTGGATAATAGTGTGGTAAATGGAAAGTCTAAGGAACATACAGATGTATGTGTTACAGATAAGCATATTAATGAATCCAAATCACAAAATGGGGAAAATAATCAGCCATTGAAGGCAGACTATTGGAAGACAATAGAAGATAAAGAACAGGTAGAAGGATCTAATCTGGATTATAGTTCTGGAAAGAGAGGAAAGGGTTCAATCAATTCGGGGGATTTAGCTACTCGAGATTCAACCAATTCATTATCTATCTTGATGTTGGACCGTGTTCAGCAGTCTAGAGATTATCATGGTGCAACAGTGGATGGTTTAGTAGATAAAAGACCTGAGAATGTTGAGGTCACAGAAGCTGCCTCAACTCCTCTAATTGAAGTGGCTATGTCAGACTCTCCCAATTCTAGGCAGCTTGATGTACAGCCAGATCGCAAGAACAGCTTTCAAGATTCATCTTTTAAACTCCAGAGATCTGATTTTGAGGAACCTTCTGAAGCAACGGTTGTGCATGCCTCATCTCTTGATGATCCAGATTCAAACAATTTTGAGTTCAGATTAATACCTGAAAATGATATCCCCTCTGAAGAAACATGTACTCCAAAGTTACGTAATTTTGAGTTTGGCAAACCTCTTACCATTGTCTCCAATTCTCCAAATGCAAGGCCACAGTTACAGAGAGTAGCTCAGGGCCCACCATTGGTCTCCCCTGTAACTGACAATAAAAAGTTGGATTCAGCACATTCCCGTAGAAAGTGGGGCAATTCAGAAAACACTGCCAAAGGATTCAGAAGACTTCTGATGTTTGGCCGAAAATCCCGAAATTCTAATGCTGAAAAAGATGTGGATGGCTCAAGAGAAGGACCGGTCCACGTTTGAGAAGATAGTCGATACCAAGAGAGGAAATGAAATCGGCAAACAAGGTAATAACTGTGAATCTAACCTTTAGTGTTTTCAGAATTAAATTAGTTGGATGTCTTTTTATGCTATTGACCTACTGCTATTTTCTGAAATTTTGTTAACTCTCTTCCAAAATTTGATTAACTTATATCCTACAGCTTTTAGATTGGACGAATCTAATCTGACATATGTGATTGCATTGTTCTACTCAGATCAATTATAGAAAATACAGACAAAGGCAAAGCTGTCAAATGCGATAAGATTCATTAACCAGTGAAACTCATTAATCCAAACCTAGAATCAGATTTACTCTTGAAACCATTACCAATTAAAAGACAAAGATGACACTTAGCTTAATAGATCCGATGTGTATATTATTCATATAGAAACTAGAAGGTAGAGGAACTGAAGAGAACATAGAAAGACACAGATACACCAAAGGATGCAATCAAATGGTTGAGAATGAACTGCAGACTGTAAAGATGCTTTTCTTGCTGCAGTATCAAAGCAAGTGTTACCACTCCAAATTAATCAAAATCCATCAGCTCTCAAGGAATATGATTCGCAAATCCTAATGGGCTAGGAAATTTCATAACAGAAAACTGTGGACCACAAATCCAGGATACTGAATTGAGGCTAGTCCCACCATATTGTAATTCAACAAGATTTAACAAGCCAAACAACCATTGGAAATTTTCACTAACAGCACTTTCCACCCTCCATTTTTGCAGTGCACAGTAGTAGAGGTTATATTTGTGACGAGGTTACATGGATCTACTGGTTTTGTCCCTAAAAAAGTTTTGAAAATAAAAGTTTCACCATTGTTGTTGAGTGAATTGGGCTTTAGAATAGCTGCTCAGTCTATATAGTTCTAGATATAGATCTTTCTAATTACTAAATATTATGTTGCTGTTGTTGTTGTTCAGCATGGCAGCTTCTCATCAATTGTCTTCACATCTGTTTGGAACAAAGTCAGAGATGTAAAAGTATCATCATGACGATGGCTTTCTGTTATATTGGTCCTTCCATGAATAGGAAGCCACTATGAGTTTCAATTGTTTATTTGTTATAAAGTAAATTATTCCCGTTTGTACAAGGTCCAAAGGATTTATTTAGAACCGCTGTGTGTATTGTGTATATGGAGAGTGTTTTTATTTATTTGTGGTGGAACTGTTTTTCCACCAAAAGGTGGTTTTTGCTATGATTGTTTATTAGATCTTTTATGTTGAAAATCATATGAGATCACTCTATGTTATATTCTTAGCCGATTTGCCTGTTAGTTCTTTCTTACTGCGCTTTGTTGTATTATGAGGTGATTTACCTCTTTACCCCATTAATATTTCAGCCAGAACATTTGTCTTCTAATCTATCAAATAAATATTTTGCATTTCATCTTGTACTATTTCTTTTGTCCTTTGGGATATTAGTGCTGGCAATTTGGGTTTCGCCTCCTTGAATACAGTCAAAAGCATCTTAATATCAGAGGTATCCCTCTTCCAATAATTAGTAATCAGCCCTCATGTATGGACAATTTGTTGTTATTTCAAAATTGATACCCTAGTCATTTAGAGAGAATATGGATAATCTACTTTATTTCTTTAAAATTTTAGAATCTATTCTCTATTCTTGGAAATATCTCTGTTATTGCTTATTGGTTGTTGATTATAGTTGGGAGTTACTCCAACATGTTCAGATTTCTAGATTCTTATAGATTCCTTTTCACCTCTATATGTCTCTTACACATATGTGGCACTGTGTGTTTGCTGTGTGATCCAAAGAAGTTCTTCTACTGGAATCATCCTATTCCTTGGTTGGCAAGTTTATTATGGCCGTATCGCATGCCTTTTATTCTTCTGTTTGACCATGCATGCTTGCTAGCTGTTAAAAATGTTTGTCTCTTCCCCAAGTCAATTTGAAATTGTGTTGCAGGCTGAAAGCTGAATAAGGGATTAGTATCAACATTATTATGGTTGAGCTATCAATGTAAAAAAATGTGTGGTATGGAGTGCAGATAATTTTCAAAAGTACATTTCTAGTCTCTTTTAAGTTTTTCTTGGTAGTTCTCGCTCACGACAGAGAACCATAGTGGATGTATCTTAGGCTTCCCACAGCCAAAATATAAGCGTAAAAGATGAAAGACTGGTTATAACTTGTAACTATGTTATGTATGTTTTGTTTTGGTAATTTAGCTACTCATGTATTAATTAGTTAGTTAATTAGTATATAAATAAGTATATTTTTTAGGTCTTAGACTTTTGTGATTTATATTGTAAATAATAATGTCTTTTGGATTAATCACATCATTAAGATTTTGTCGACATTTTGAACCAACTAATGTATGTTCATGGTAAGCCATTTATCAAACTTCTAAAGATTTTGGTTGTGTTGGTATTTAATAATAACATATTTGATCATAATATTAGCATTTATCTAATCTTTGTGATGGATATAATAATAGGGAGATAATAGATGTTGTTTCTTTTCTTTTTTATATTTTTGTATGTGGAATGCAAAATATAAATAGTATTGTTTTCCTTCTCCCTATGGCCGAATTCTCACATACCTACACCACCACATCCGGTGTGGAGTGCGGAGCTAAGATTTTGATTTGTTCTTCCCCTATCTACATTTTTGCATTTCCATATTCTGCAAGTGGATTGTGGAATGGAGAGAATCATGTTTCTCTCTTTTCATGGCATGACCAAGTTCTCTCATTCTTGGACCCCAGCAACTTCGACCTTGCTTTGGAGACTTCGATCTTCAAGGAAAGACTTCGATCTTTACTTAAGAACTTTGATCTTGGCTCAATACAACTTCTCGAGGAAGCAACACCCAACAATAGCAATTTCGACCTATACTTTATTTAGCAGCAGCAACATGCAACAACTGGCAGCGACATCAACAAGAGAACTTCAATCTTCCAAACTAGGGCATGAGATAGAGGGAGAGAGATGCACCAAAAATGCGATTTTTCTTCCTTCTCCTAGACCAAACTCGCACTCCTTTTTCCTTCTTCCTCTACTTCGTACTTTTTCCTAGCTTTAAAGGGATATCGAACTTGCTTGAGTTGATGTGCACAAAATGGAATTCAAACTGCTTCATTTATTGCCTTTAGGTGAGGTTGAATAGCCCTCCTTGAGGTTGACTTGATCATCTTAAGGCTGACTTGGTGTGGAGGTAACATAATTCATTTTTGACTCAATACTTAACCTTTTTACATGATTCAAAATCCCAAGAAGGGTCTCTTTAAATGTAGAATGACTTTATTGACTCAGAATAAATCCCAGAAGTCCTCAATGGGGACCTTGACCTAAAACATAATGACCCAAGCATGAAACCCGTGCTTTAATAAGTCATAATAATAATAATAATTTTCTTTATTCTTTTAACAGGTACATTACATGATGACTCAAATACATTAATGAAGACCAAACCTAGTTACATTTTCCAACACTCCCTCTTAACTAGGGAGGTATTCATCATATACAACTACAAGGAAGATCTCAACTATATGAACCATGAAGAATTTTTAGGCACCACAATGCCATGGACTAGATTCCTTAGCAGGGCAATTTATCCATTGGTCTCTCAACAGTTTAGGGACCGCAATGCCATGGACTAGATTCTTGACCAGGGCAATCGATCCAAGTGGGAATAAGATGGACTCAAGCTTTTAGCCTCTCTAGGTACCATCAAGCTTACTTACTAACCATCAACCCAGAGATCCAAGTGTGTATATGAGGTCAGAGTTCTATGACCAACACCACCCTCCCAACTTTGGGACCTAGATATCAACACAAAGTGTCGGCCATATGTCCTCCCAAACAATGCTTCACTCACAAAGCCTCAACACTCCTTGATCCAATAGATCAAGGACAACAAATCTCTCCCGATCAAACTCATCAGTAACCAACATGCTATCAAAACCTTCGAGAGCTTTACCTATACAAACACAATCCCAACCAATAATATACTTTCACATATTCATAAATAAACACAACCTCCGGGGTTTTTTGATGTTGCTTCTCAACACGGTAGGACTATCAATCGAATATTTGACAAAAGATACTTTCCTTTTCTACTTCACATGCAGCAACATGAACATATCCTTCGAAATTCATTCTCCATTCAAAACTATGCTCTCCCTCTCAACCAAGGAGATTTCCTCTCTCCATACTCCTTAATTTTAGGGAGATATCTTATATTCAAGCTCCCTCTTAATCTAACTCTTCAACATCGGAGAATCTTATGTGACTTCCAACCATCTCATCAGAGTTATCATCATTATTCACATCATGTTTATCACATCTATTTTATTTTACGAACATCTTTACCATCTTGAAGATTATGTACCTACACAACTTAGATAGAAAGTACAACCAAATCTATAGAAGCATGAAGTTAGCCATATCATAATCACTGAAGCATTTCAACTTTATATATCAGATACCCAAAAAGACACATACTCTTCATTATTTTTCTAGGGACTTTTTCATAAACCCTAGACTACTTCATTAAGGCTTATATAAGAACTTTCATTACATCCGGGTTTCAATGTTTCTACCAATGGTATGACATACCCTACTACAACATATAGCAAACCATATAAACAATTCAAACAAAAATATATCTACAAGGTATCTAACAACTTTCAGAATTTGTATATTAGACTTCCTACTAGGGTTTCATACAAGCTCTAAATTTCATATATAGTCTTTTAACAACCAACAACCAATCACAGTTCAATCAACAATATGACTAGCATCCACTAGGGTTTGCTACAAACCCTACATTTTCTTATTTCAACAATCACTAAATAGATTCATAGATTCCAAATTGTCATATCACACATAATAGTAACTATTACTAGTGTTTAGTTGCAAAACCCTAGATTTCCCAAACAATGTCATCCTAGAATATCAAACTTAGACAAGGGCTTATATTAAACCTTTAAGACTTATGACCAATAATAATTAGGTCAACACACATATCTAGGAAATCATCATTAATCATAAGCACAACATATGTCAGGAAACATATTAGACATATGCCTAGATCAATCTAAGGTTTCATTCACGTGGACACACATACATATACATATCAAAAGTTTTTCTTATAGGCCCAACCAACCCTTAAAGATGTAGGGTTTCATAACATAGCAAAGCACAACCTACTATATCAAAACTTGAAAGGTTTAGGATTTCATACAACATCATTTCAACCCTAACAAGTTAGGGTTTTCATGATCATATCAAAACCCCAAACATGACATCATCAACAAAAACTTCAAATAACATTTCCCAATAACCCTAAGCAATTATAGGATTTAAAACATTAACATTATTATACCCTTAGGTTAGGGTTTTCCATAGAACATGTCTAGGGTTCTATATGAACAATCAAGGATGTAAGAAGGGTAGATTTATCAAGTGATGAATCACCCAAAACAAGAATCATTATGATTCAATATAGCTAAACATAACGATGTTAGTAATAGATTATCAAATTAATACACATTTATTTTAAAGAAATCAATGTTTTGTAGTTTAAGGCATTCCTTTGTTCCTTGACAAACCTTGTCTTGGGAGGCCCTCTTCCATACTCCTTGAGGATATCGTAGATGCTTTCCTAATCAAGACAATAGAGGGAGAATGGTGAATAGTATTTAAAATCAAAACTTAAATAAGTACATGAAACCAGAAATTGAAAAGAAATGAGATGCTTATCTTTGAGAGATGTTGGGGGCTCCATACCTACAAACTTATAAAAACAAAATAAAATGTATTTTCCAAAAACATGTTAAAAC
Source organism: Pinus taeda (assembly GCA_000404065.3). Lineage (NCBI taxonomy): Eukaryota > Viridiplantae > Streptophyta > Pinopsida > Pinales > Pinaceae > Pinus > Pinus taeda. The sequence goes on along the minus strand of APFE031700205.1, from coordinate 49,954 downwards.
CTATAAATTCTAAACATCAAAAATAAAAAATAGAATATCTAACACTAGAAGCAAAGGACTTAGTAGTGTAACTCCCTTATATTAGATTCTTCAGGTTTGGCTTTCTTTAGGTCTTCTTCTTTAACAACATTGGCTTAATCTCTTTCTCTCTTCTTATTTCTTGGATTGTGAGGACAATCACTCCTATAGTGACCCTTCTTATGACATTGATAGCATTCTAATTTGGACATGTCTACCTTCCTCCTTGGTCCATTTGATTTATTGAGGATTCCTTTGTGATGAGTAGTGTAGGCATTTGAAACTCCTTCAGGATTGGCAAATAATGCGATCCTTAATTTTTTTTTGACTGCAAGTAGTCCATAGTTCTTCAAACATGGGAGCTTCCTTCCAATTGTTAAGTCCTGCAACAAATGCACCCCAAGTAGGTGGCAATCCTAATATAGCAATGATCACAAGTTCTTTTTCTGGAACAATTTCATTAATGGCCAAAAGATCATCTCTGATTCTTTCTATCTTCACAAAGAAGGAGACCATTGTGTCTTCTTTAGTCATCTTTGTGGTCCTTAGTTCATTCTTCAGGCTTGCCACTTGACCAATGTTCTTAATAGTGAACAACTTTGACAAGGCCTCATACATTTCTTGAGCATGGTTAATGTTGGCTATGAATGGGACAAGGTTGTCCTTTATTCCTTCTACTATTAGATTCATGGCCACTAATTCCAATTCTCTGAACTTTACTTTATCAGCATCACTAGAGTCTTTTGTAGGCTTCTTTACTTTTCCTTTTACCAAGTCTAGTACCTTGTTCTTTTCAAGAATAAGGTCAATCCTTTTCTTCCAAGACCTATAGATTGAGGCTCCTTCAAGTTTGTTCTCTCCCTTCATTGTGTTAGACATTTTCCTTGAATATAGTAGACTTCTTCCCTGAAATAATCATTTTGGATGATTCTTTAATCAAGTGCTTGAGATTGCCTTTTGCTTATTTCTTCACCAAAGCTTTGATACCATGTTAGAAAATCAAAAAGGAAAGAATATTTTCTTATACTTGATAATTACTTGTGATGTTCTTTATTTCTTATTAGGTTTCTTTATATCTTATTTCTTTTAGTTCATCAAGCAATTACTAAAGCAATAGCACATAAATCAATGGACACCAAATATAGGCACATAGCTAGGGAAAAACCCCACTCTAGGGGAAAACCTAGTCAATAATTCTTCCTTCAATAGTTTTTCCTGAGATATTCTAAGACTCTAGACCTTGAAACAAACTTTCCTCCACACCAAGTTAACCTTCTTCTTCCTTTGCAAATGATCCTACTTGATCTGGTGATAGCAGTAGTAGTTGCAACACTTTCTTGGATCCAACAACTTTGACATTGCTTTGGAGACTTAAATATTCATTGAAATACTTCGATCTTTACTTAGGAACTTCATTCTTGGCCCAATACAACTTCCTGAGTCAACAACACTCAACAATATCAACTTCGACCTATACTTGATCTAGCAACAACAACATGCAACAACTAGTAGTGACATCAACAAGAGAACTATGATCTTCTAAACTAGGGCACGAGATAGAGAGACAAATGATCCAAAACTTCAATTTTCCTTCCTTCCTTCTCCCAGACCAAACTCACACTACTTTTTCCTTCTTCCTCTACTTCATACTTTTTCCGAGCTTTAAAGGGATATCGAACTTGCTTGAGTTGATGTGCACAAAATGGAATTCAAACTGCTTCATTTATTGCCTTTAGGTGAGGTTGAATAGCCCTCCTTGAGGATGACTTGATCATCTTAAGGCTGACTTGGTGTGGAGGTAACATAATTCATTTTTGACTCAATACTTAACCTTTTTACATGGTTCAAAATCCCAAGAAGGGTCTCTTTAAATGTTCAATGACTCTATTGAATCAGAATAAATCCTACAAGTCCTCAATTGGGACTTTGACATAAAACATAATGACCCAAGCATGAAACCCATGCTTTAATAAGTTATAATAATAATTATTTTCTTTATTCTTTTGACAAGTACATTACATGATGACTCAAATACATTAATGAAGACCGAACCTAGTTAGATTTTCCAACACAATCATCCTAGAAGAGTACAAAATTCCCATTTTGAACTCCCCATAAACAATGAATTGGACAAATTTTCTATTCTTATACATATCATTCCATATTAGTGAGCTTGATCTTAGACCATCCGTCTAAATGAGGTATTTTTCTTCTGCTTTTATTGCATATTTTTGTCTCCAAATTTAACTCCATAATTCTTCCTTACTATTCAACCAACACCACCGTAGTTTTCCTACTATAACATTTCTAAGTGTTTGGAGCTCCATGACTTCCAAGTCTCTTGCATTTTTTCACATGCAAACTATGTTCCATGCAACAAGGACCCATTTCCTATATTTGTTTGGTCCTCCCCACAAGAAAATGCATTGAAGACTTTGGATGGATTTGAGAGTCCTAATAAGTGTAACTAGTAGTGACACTAGGAGTACAACAACATGGCTTGCATAAAATAATTGTGTAGGGTAACCTTGCTTGGAACATTGAGGGATGAAAAGGCCAAAGAGTTGAGCCTGAGGTCATGTTTCGAATCTAGAGAGAAGATATTCCCAAGAGATGTTTCTTGAAGAATTTAGAATGAGGGAAGCTCCTAGATATATTGAAGGAAGTGATCCTTTTTGGAAACCAAGGATTATAATAATTTTACATTAAGTAATTAGAGGGGTGTTGAAGAAAAATATGAGAGATTTACCATGATATATAACTATGATCAAGGAGAGAAGAAAGGTATTAATGTTGGACTTCAAATAGAAATTATCTTTTGAGTTAGAGGGGTGGCCCATCATAATAGTGTCATCCACAAATTATAGATGTGAGAACGGTCCATCTGATTATGAATGTGCATGCTTATTAGATTTCCATTGAAAATTGATTGACATAGACTTCGACCGAAGATTTTCACAATCATGATAAATAAGATGGAATTTAATGGATCTCCATGTTTGATGCCTAAAAAGGGTTCAAAATGGTCAAAGTGAAATATGTCTATTAAGGCAAAAAACAAGGTTAATGAGGCTAAAGGTTTGACCCATTAGATATAGGTATTGATAGAATCCCAACATAGGAAGCAATTGAACAATAAAATCCTAGTTAAGATGATCAAAATCTGTATACATGTCAAGCTTAATTAACATTTCGATATTTTTTCCATTTTTAAGGAATGCATGGTCTCATGCGCTACAATGATCTCATCTAGAATCTAATCACCCTCAGTGTATCCACCTTGTTCATTTGAAGTAATGTGATTCATATAGAGATTCAATTTGTTACCAATGATACTAGAAATGATTTTATAGAGTAAGGTAACTAAGAACTTTAATGAGACCAAGTGTTTGACCCATTTGATCTAGGATTGATAGAGTCCAAACACAGGAATCATTTGAACAATAAAATCCTAGTTAAGGTAATAAAAAGCTTTAGAAATATCAAACTTAATTAGCATAACATGCTTTTTTGTCATTTTCAAGGAATGCATGGTCTCATGTGTTGCAATGGTTCCATCTAGAATTAGCATAACTGACTTTTTTTTCATTTTCAAAGAATGCATGGTCTCATGTGCTACAATGGTTCCATCTAGAATCTAATGCCCCTTAGTGTATCCAACTTGTTCATCTGAGGTAATGTGGCTCATGGTGGGCTTCGTTCTATTATCAATGTTCCTAGAAATGATTTTATAGATCACATTGCATAGCGAAATGGGATTGAATTTGTTTGAAGAGAGGAATATTTCTTCCTTTAGAATAAGTGCGAGGAAGGTTGAGTTAAGGGCTTGAATAATACCTTGTGTTTCTCTAGAATTCTCCATTACCTTCCACAAATTTGTGGCCACCACTAACCAACAATTCTAAAATAAATTTGTTGTGAACCCATCCAACCTGGATATTTCTTGAAGTTGTCTCGACAATTATTACCTTTACATCATCTCTAGTAATTTCTCCTATACAACTAATGGTTTGATTTGGAGTTACTAACTTGGGTATACGCTTCATAACTAACTCCATAGCTTCCTATATTTTTATGACATATTACAATAGTATATTGTGGTAGTATGATTTTAGTTCTTCCTCTATCTCCCCATAAGTCTCCAATTGGTTCCATTGAGTAGATTCCTGAGAGGATATTATGTTTGTGGTCCTTGTATTGATCATGGAGTTAGGAAATAACCTACAGAATCTATCATTTTCTTTGACCCATATAATTCTCCATTTTTTCTTCCAAGGTATCTCTTCTTACTTCCCTCTAAGCTATATTTACTCCTTAATTGTTTACTCTTTCTAAATTCAGTCTTTCTTCCTTCTCTTCCTAATGATTGAGAGTTGAGCCTCCATTTACTTTTCTATTTTTTTTGGGGGGCATGAAAGATATCCCCAAAAGCTTCTTTTTTCCATGAGTTGAGTTTGATATTAAAATTCTTCACATGAAATGGACACATTAAATTTCCTTATGTTGGCTCACGTCTCTCCCTCCACTACTGCTCTATATTTTCTTTAAAATTAGGATGATCTGACTAGAAATTTTCAAATTTGAAGGGTTTGGGTTTGGGAGGGCCTATGTTGTTCCATAAAAAGTGATCAAATCCTACTCTCCAAATAACTTTTGTTCTCATAAATGATCCCACACTTTAAGAGATTTCAAGACAAGGAAGAGATCTAATTTTATTGCTCTCTCATTTGTGCCTCCTCTTTTGTTATTCCAAGTATTGCAATCGTTGTTGGTAACAATGTCTATTAATTGTTGATTTTAAGCTTCTGTGATCCATATCAAGTTTTTTGAGAAGATTCTTCGGCATAAATCACTTTCGAATGCATTTGTCGATGCATTTCGAACCAACGAGTGTGGTTCATTGTCAGGACAAGTTGAAGATTCAGATCCAGGCTACATGTTAAATAGGCAAAGCAGAAGATCCAATGGTTAAATTTCACGAGGCAACAACTATATTGAATTGGTCAGCTGGAATGGCTAACGGCTATATTTGACTAGGAAACGGCTAACCAGACTTGACCAAGGGATATGGACAAGAGAATATTGTTGGCTGATAAAAGGTGCCTTTTAAAACTCCTAATTATCCCACATTAATTATCAACCTGGACAAGCCCTCTTATTTCAAGAGTGTACACAGTATGTGGCTACTATTAATTCAAAGAGTAATGTTTCCTAAATTGCAGTATAGATCTTTAAATACAAGAGTAAACGAATGCATCTAATAAACTCCAATTGCAATCATTAAAGGGAATATAACATCTAAACTTCAAGACTCGATCTTCAACCGAAATTGTAATCAATCCTTACTCAAACAATTCGACTAGCAGTGGCATCTGCTGAGAGTACAGTAGAAACAACTCATCTCTTCCTAACTGATTTAATCTAAATCAAACTCAATCTCCAGTAAATAATCCAAACATCAATGAACCAACGTGGCTGGTTCAAAACGTCGATCAAAAAAGAAATTGAATGTGATGGATCCAGAAGAAAATCTACATAATCAATGACATCAATCTGAGAGTCCAACAGCGATAGTTAAACTCTTTACAGTTGATTAAATCAAGTTAAATATTTATCTAAGTAACTCAATCTGAAATGAAGGTGAACTGAATCAAACGACAATGTTGTAAGTCATATAACGTAGAGATATTCTGTCAACACAAGAAAAAAATAAACAACGGAGGAGATAAAATTACAGAAAGCGAGAAAACTATCAAACCATCACACTTGTGAGAATTGGAAATGTATGACACAAAGAAAGCAGTTAAATCCACCAGAGGCCGAGCCCTTAGCCGCTAGCGAACACTGCTAAGTTACTTCAGATAACGCGAGGGAACAACAACTTCACTTATGTATTAATCATTGATTGTAAGTAGCATTACAATATAACCATGTTTTCTCAACAGCAAGAGTCTATAACTAAAATCACAATTCCAATAACAACAGAGATCTTTTCTTTTTTTCTTCTTGCAATCGTCTCCTTTTATAATCAAAAAGGGTAAAAGATAAATGGTAAATGCGATCCCTCAGGATCTCCCGATCCCGAGGGATTTGAAACCGATTTCCAACTTCAGACATCCTTTCCTTTCTTGCGTTGATCCTCCTAATTCGTCTTTAGCCTTATCCGCAACCGCCACATTCCTTCCTTCGCTTGTTGATTTTCGTTGTTCCTTCATTAAGGAACAACAATTGTCCCTTTTATTGTTTTCCTACATAAAGAAGGGTAATAGTTAGCTAAATCGTAACTGCATATAATTCCTTCATTTCTTACCATAATTCCTTAATATATTAACACATTAATGTATAGAAAAGATAAGAATAAAGGAAAAGGACGATGAGATTAATAGTAACTACATACCCATTTCGTGACTCAACAAATATAATGTTTAAAATTTTTTAATGCCTATTATCATTTTTAAATCTAAAATAATTAATGGGAAATAATTATATATTGAATTGACCTATATTTTTGTAAAATAAATAAATAACCAATTTATTTATAATTAGTTATTTATTTATTTTACTTAAATACAGGTTAATTCAATATATAATTATTTCCCATTAATTAATTTAGATTTAAAAATTATAATAGGCATTTAAAAAATTTAAACATTATATTCTCCTGTCCATATCTCTTAGTCAAGTCGGGTTAGCCGTTTCCTAGTCAAATATAGCTGTTAGCCATTCTCACTGACCAATTCAATATAGTCGTTGCCTCGTCAAATTTGGCCGTTAGATGTTCTGCTCTATCTATTTAACATGTAGCCTGTATCTGAATCTTCCACTTGTCCTGACGATGAACCACACTCGTTGGTTCAAAACGCGTCGACAAATGCATTCGAATGTGATTTACACCGAATGTCTATTAATATCAACTCTACGTCTTCCAGATGCCTTATGACCCCTCTTTTCTCAATGAGAGAAGTGATCATATTAAAATCCCCTCTAATGATCTATGGTGTTTCTTTTAGAGTTGTCAGGTTAATTTATGGCCATAACTTAGGACATGATAATTTAATCAATATGGGTGTTTGTAAATTTAGAAGTGTGTGAATATATGTAGAGAATTAGACTTTAGACTTGTCACATTACGAAATTGAAAATGATTAGTTGTCCTAAACATTAGAGCTAAGTTGCTTAGGTTAACTAGTCAACAATTTAAAATCTAAAACTTTAAATTGGCAAAATCAAGAAAGCATAAAACAAAACTAATCTAATAACTCAATCAACTAAAAGAAACTAATCACACTTCTTGAAAATAAAAGAACATTTTTTTGAAATTAAAGGACACATTAAAAAATGGAAACAATGTTTGAGTAAGTCTAGTTTGGCGAACTTGCATGCATTAGGGCCTTTTCCGAATGGATGGACACTCCCAATATTTTACATAACCTATTAACAAACTTGTCTCTCAACATATTTACTAATCTATGAAAGCAAGATCTATAATGAAAGAATGCTTGAGTAAGTCTAGTTTAGTGTACTTGCATGCATTAGGGCCTTTTTCATGGATGAGAAATTTTAGTCTTTTACATAATCCATCAATAAGTTTATTTCCCAAGGCATTTACTAATCTATGAAAGTCAAATCCATAACTTTGGTGGACTTGCATGCATTAAGGCCTTTTATCATGGATGGGGACTCCTAATATTTTACATAACCCATAAATAAGCTTTTTTCTCAAGACATTTACTAATCTATGAAATTAAGATATAATGCTATACAAAATGGGTTAATAAACTATGCATGCAAATAGGGCTTTTCTCATGATAGACACTCCTAGTCTTTTACATATCTCATCAATAAGCTTGTCTTCAAGAGAATTAACTATTCTATGTTAAAAAGACTTAATATGTTCAAGAACAATGCTAAAACTAAAATCATAAGGTTGATAAAATAAACAACATAATATAACAAGTATGAACAACTAAAAGCATGAAATTTGAAATTATGAATAAGATAATTTAAATCCATGAAATTGAAAACATAAACAAGATCATTCAAATCTCATGAAAGTAATAGTTTGCTTGCATGAGTATGGACAAAAATAAAAGGAAAACATATGAAAATATATACCAACACATATAGTTATTGACATGAAGCAGAAACAAGAGCATACATTGAGACTGTGGGGGCCCTCCACATCTTTGCTTGCACACTTTTGAGATTACCAGTTAAGGAAACTTAATAAGATTCATGTATTGATGAAAAAAATATGTCCAAAGCTACAACACAACTCTAGAGATCTAAAACTAAATCCAAAACTCTCAAAGACTGAAATTTGGAAATTACAAAACTACAAAAGTATTTACATGCTTGGATATTTATACATAAAGTTTTGGAATTGAAAATGCCATGAAATATCTAACCATCAACTACAATACTAGTTTAGATAGCTAGTTGGCTCGAGCTCCACCTTAGGAGTGCTACAAAATCAAGTGAAATCCCTCAAAAATCAAAACGATTTTGGTTTTTAGTCTAAAACAAGGTATTTTGCTTAAAACAGGTTGTGTTGACCAAGCATTGACTAGACATGTGTGATTCAAGTCCTAAAGAACCAATACGTATATATTCATCCATCCATGGTTCTTTAGGGAAAAACCCCATTTTCTATAATTTTCCTAGTTGTCCTACACATATCCCAACTAACGAGCATTTATAGGAAATTCCAATTTCTGGTAATTTTCTAGTTAGATTTATTTTCTAGTGCATAAATTTTGTCAAAAACTCACGATTTAAGAGAGAATGATTTAAGTACCTTTTTGATGCATATTTAGGAGAAAATGATGATAAAGTACACAAAATGGAGTATAAATTAGGTTTATTGGCTTGGATTAAGGTTTAGATTAAGGAAAAATGGGCATAAAAAACTACACCCAACATCTCCCCCAAGGTAGAGATGTTGCATGTCATGCAATTGAGACTCTAAAAAATCCCTTAGTCTTTGTGTTGCTCTAGAAAGAATGTCAACATTTTACTGAGTTAGTCTCTGATCTTGTTCCTACTGCATGAGTAATCTCACCTTGAAACTTTGATTCTTGGATGTCAAAGCCTTCTTCTAGTGGAACAACTTATTTTCTTTCTTGGAGGTTAGATATTTTCCTTTTTGAGATTTCTTTTTCTCTTGTTTCAATTTCTTACTCCAGTTAATGATTATTCTACTTTGATTTTTGAGTAGTTCATTTTTATCTTTCATATATCTTTCTATGGCATCCACTTCTTCCACTTGCTCATTTAACCTTTTTTTTTTGCCTACTTTTCCTTTGTATTGGACTATTAAAGAGAGGATTCACATTCATAAGAGACTTTCCCTTAGTTTCTTTTGAGATTATTTTTACCTCTTCTTCAAGGTTTTCTTGTTGCACCTCGGTTTCATGTGTAGAAGGTGGTTGCTCCTTATGCTCATCATGTTCCTTATAGGTTGTCTCATTCTCTTCATAGGTTTTATCATGCTATTCATAGGTTGTATCATGCTCTTCACAAATAGTTTCATAAAGTTTCTTGTAAATTGTATCATAATGGCCATCTTCATCTTCCATCTCTTGTATTTTGTTTACAAGTTATTTTTTACTTTGATCCACCTACTAAATAGAGACGTTGGCTAAGGAATACCTTGTCCTTGGTCATTTAGTAGACTTAGTGATAACTTATTCATCTTATAAAACTTCTTCATTTTTCTTTTCTTACTTCTTAGCTATTTCTCATGTTATGCTTCTATTGCTCACACTGGCTTGTTATTAGAGGGTGCCAACCACAATATGGTGTTGGTTGAGTGGTTATACCATATTTGGCCCTAAGTCAAAGGTTGTAATATTGGTTAACGAGAATGGATTGGGCCTGATGGTAGAACTATGCGCAAGTTATACTAACAACATTAATCATCACACAAACCAAATTTCCTATGTGCCATATCTTGCATGGACTGTCAATTGTATCAATATCATAACAGGTTTATGTGCCACAATTTCCATTGGCCCAACATACGCCAACCACTTAACATAGTTAACAACATTTGTTGAAACGAGACATAATATAGTTGGATAGTTGGTAAAATTCCAACAAATAACCAAAACACCCATCATATAATATAGTTTCAATCCCATGCCTAATACAAGAGGAATAACTACAACAAAACATAGTCCTTACCTTTATCCCTAATTAATCAATTAAGGTAGTGTGGGGTCCTCATTTTTTCATTATTTGAGAATGTTCTATTGTTTACAATCGTCTATTCAATCTATCATTATTCCTTCTGTTGAGTTACGAAATGGGTATGTATTTACTCTTAGTTCCATCACCTTTTTCCTCTTTTCTTATCTCTTTCATATCTTAACATGTTAACATATTGATGGATTATGATAAGAAATGAATGAACTACTTGCAGTTAAGATTTAGCTGTCATAACTAACTTTTACTCCTCTTTATGCAGAAAAACGACGAAAGGAACAGTTGTTGTTCCTTAGCGACGAAACAGCATAAACCAACAAAGGAAAAATAGGAGCATGTCGGTTGCGGACAGATCGAAGGACGAATCAGGAGGATCAATGTTAAATATGAAGAGTGTCTAAAGATAGCATTCAGTTGCGAATCCCTCAAGATCGGGAGATCTTGAGGGATCACATTTATCTTTTACCTCTTTCCGACTATAAAAGAAAAAGATTGTAGGAATAAAGGGGATGGATCTTTGTTATTTCAAATTGTAATTTTAATTTACAGACTCATGCTATTGGAGAACGCGACCGTATTGTAATGCTACTTAAGTTCAACGATTAATATATAATTTACGTTGTTGTTCATCGTATTCTCTGAAGTAGCTCAATAGTGTTCGTTGGTGGCTAAGGGCCCGGCCTCTGGTGGATTAAATTGCTTCCTTGTGTTATATATTTCTGATTCTCACAAGTTTGATTGGTTTGTTAAGTTTCCCGTTTTCTGTGAGTTTATCTTATTCGCTATTTACCGCTTTCCTGTATTTAGGTAGTACATTTCCTTTACATGTTTTACAACACTGTCATTTGATTCGATTACGCTCATTCCAGATTCAATTATTTAATTAGTGAATCATATTGATTTAATCAGGTGCAAGAGTTTGGTTATCGCTATTGAACTCTTATATTGACATCATTTCCATTTGGATTGCTTCGTAGAGATTGAGTATGAATTAGATTGAATCAGCTAAGAAGAGATTGGTTATTGCTACTATGCTCTCGGCTGATGTTATTGTTAATTGAATTTCTTGTGTGAGATTTGATTTTATTGCAATTTCAGTTTTATAAATGCATCCGTTTACTCTTATATTAAAGGTTTATACTTCATTTTAAGAAACATTACTCTCTGGATTTATAGCATGTACATATTATGTACACTCTTGGAATAAAAAGACTTGCCCGGGTTGATGATTAATGTCGGGTAATTAGGAGTTTTAAAAGACACCTTTTATTAGCCAACACCTTCCTCGACACATGCTTCCTTCGCACGTCCGCACTCCACACAACAAAACTCTCTTATGCACAACTTCTTCTGCCTCCACACAACTTGATTCGTTAATCCCCAACACTCTACACAAGTCCTCTGCAAGAAACTTAGATTGATACCATGCATTCCACCCTAAGCATGGAGATCAATGGCTCTCATGATATAACTGTGAAAAATGCAGAATATAGAGTTTTCGGAGGAAGTTCATTGTGTTGAGTATGGAGGACCTATGCACTCTGCACAATGAATTTCCCTCTACACTCCAAATAGAGTATTAAAATGATGCTAATCAACATTATTAAAGTACCTCATCTCAAAAAAAATATAGATCATTAATTAATTAATCAATAACCTATTTTAGTAATTAATGTATTTGCGAAACTATAATAGTGTATGCACATGCGGTATTGAGGAATAACTAATGTACACATATCAAACATAAATATCAGGTACAAATATCATTGAATCATCTCTATATCTAATAAAACATTTGTGAATTAAAGTTTATGTTCCCTACTCCATGTATTAGTTAAATTTGTCTTTTGCAAAGTGCAAAGAAGAAATCTTAATTCATTATAGTTCTTGCTCTTTAACAAATTCCATCGCACACAATTTTTCGCACACCCTTTCTCTCGCACACCCTTTCTCCTTCATCCATGTATAACAAAAATTAGTCTATGTTATCGAGAGATATGAAACATTGCAAAACATGCTTTAAATTTATGTTATATCCTCTTCTCCTTCTCCACACTCCCTTATGTTTGCACACATTCGTGACTCCATGCACTTGTTCTCTCGCAGAAAAAAAACTTGAAAATGTTTAATATGGTAAAAAAGTTTAAAATGAAATAAGATCAAAACACACTAGCGTGATGTGCGTAGGTTTCCTTATTTGAGAATGCTTTGCATGCATTCTCTATCTGCACAATACTCCTACTCATAAGTGGTAAAACAATAATGGAGGAATATTTCATTGTGTGATGTGGAGATTTCCTTATAGACATTGTACTTTAGCTCTTACATAGCACCTCAATCTTGCTGAATGAAAACCATCTTCCTCCATAATGAAAGAATGATTTGTATCTCTGCATTTCGAATTGTTCTGCTGCTATGTTTCGTACTTCCACATGCACTCCCCCTTCACATAGTTCTCTTACATGCCTTAATTCCGCCCAATACTAGTTTTTTACTCCATATTCCGCACACGGCTTTATTCTGCAGTTCCCGTACATCCATTTTTCGGACAACAAAATAGTTGATGGAGATGTTACTTGTTATATATTTCATTCAGTTCTCCACACTTATTTGCATTGCATTTGTGAATTGAACACTTACTTCCCAACATTAGATGAAATTTGTTTTTTACTAGTTTTTGACCCAAAATTTGCACACCCTTTCCTTCGTAATTCCCATACATCCATTTTCCAAACAACAAAATAGTTGAGGAATGAAACTACAAACACGTTACTTGTTAAAACTTCGTTAGGTTCTTCACACTAATTTGCATTGCATTTGTGAATTGAACACTTATTGTGCATGTTGGTGTGGCAACAAGAATATTCCAATTTATTTTTTCCTTGAATTAAATTGTGAATTAAAATCGAATTTAGTCTTAACAACTACTTGAAAATAATTAATTAAGTTATTTTGACTTAATTAGTTGGAGAAATTCAAGTTAGAAGTCTTTCTAAAGTCATACAAGAGTTATCCCTTAAGTTAAGGAGATAAGCCTTAAATTAAGGAGATATGATTGAGTTATATTTGAGTTGTAATTAGTTAACTCAATTTATTGAGTTAAGTCCAGTTAAATTAGTTCCAAACTGTTTGAGGAACTAATAGAGAGTTAACAGTTAGTTGATGCACGCATGCACTCAACTAGTGTACTTCAATTAACTGAAGATTTCCTCATCAGAAACTCATGCATGTCTATTCTGAGAAAGACCCAGTTGAGATTAAAGACAAGGACAATGTACTATCAGTTGGATGTGTTTTCTTATAAAGAAAACGCATGCATGCAGAATGAATCATTCCTTGAGGATTGCGTAGTTCTGACAGTGTGTGATATCAGGGGATCATCCACTTGGTAAATCAAGTTTTTCCACTTGGTTGAAGGAGATCATCCTAGAGGAACAACGCAAGGAAATAGGAGCTTGGAGGGCAGAGGAGAAGGCTTGAGAGAAGCCAAGATTTCCTGTGAGCATCTGTGATGATTGTATTGAGAGCTGGCTAGCTATGAGAGCTAAGGCTTTGTATAATTCCTTTGTATTTCCACCTTGTATGATAATAAAGATAGTGGGGTTTTTAGTTGAGGCTTTCCCCAAAGTATTTTCATGTGTATTGTGCATTGATTCTTCTTCTTCTGGTTATATTGTTCAACTCGATCTTTAAGCTTCCGCAAATTGATAGTAGAAGTAGATTATAGTATTCTTCGTTGATTTATATTGCATTATTGGGTTAACCTACAATTAGATTTTCTACATGGTATTAGAGCTGGATCTGTAGAGAAATTTCTACAGTGCAACATTAGATGAAATTCATTTTTTAATTCATGATTTTTTCGGCATAACAAGTGTGCGCAATAACAAATAAAATTTTTCCTTGATGTTTCATAGTTCCACATGTATTCTATCTCTTCATAGTTCTTCCACATACCTTAGTGAAAGAAGATTTCATTGTACAAAGTGTGGAGGTTTCCTTATAGACATGGTAATCTAGCTCTTACATAGCACATCCATCTCGTACAATGAAAGTCATCTTCTTCCACAATGAAAGCATGCTTTGCATGCATTCTTTATCTGGACATTTCTCTTACACACCTTTTTGCCACACAAAGAGGAAGGTAAAATGGTAGTGAAACAAGTTTTCATTGTGCGAAGTGCAAATTTTTCCTTATAGATGTGGTACTCTAGTTGTTATATAACACCTCAATCCCACACAATGAAATCCATCTTCCTCCATAATGAAAGCTTAATCCATATCTCTGCATTCTGAATTGTTTTATTGCTATGTTTCGTACATCCACATGCATTATCCCTCCACATTCTTGCACACTTTCCTGCAGCACAATACTAGTTTTTGACTTGATATTTCGCACACCCTTTCTTTTGCAGTTTGAAGTATATCCATTTTCTAGATAACAAAATAGTTGAAAATGCATCTATTGACATGTTACTTGTTAAAATTCCATTAGGTTCTCCATGCTAATTTTCATTTATATTCATGAAAGCTTCATAAAACTTAGATTTCTTTGAGCATTATGAATTGAACACTTATTTTCCAACATTAGATGAAATTTGTTTCTAAATTTGTGATGTGTGCAACCGAACAAGTGTGTGCAATAACAGATACAAGTGTGCTCTAATCAATAGAGAAATTATGAGGTCTAAAATGAGCCTCCTAAGGAGTATCATAAAATAATAGTGGAAATAATAAAATAAGATTAGATTACATCATCAAATTCTAGAGAGAAAAAAATAATAATAATTGCAATCACGTTTTTCATGTATTTCTCATTTTTCATGTAGCAAGGTCCATCAAAAGTCTACAACGTGGGTATTGCTTGGATGAGGAATTAAATTCAACATCCAAAAGAGTGCTCCTGTTTGAAATTTGAGTAAAACCATAGGAAGACAAGTTGAAAATATGAGTTGAAAAAGTAGTTTTTTTTTTTAATCTTTTTACCTTTTTACTCAAAAAATGGTGAATCATTCCCCATGGTTGACATCATCATCTTGAATCATATTGATTCTTATAAAGTTTATTTTGGTTGTACATTTTTGTTTCGAGACCCATCGGAAGTGTGAAGGTTTCCTTATAGACGTGGTGCTTTAGATCTTACGTAGCACATCAATCTCGCACAATGCAAGCCATCATCCTCCATAATGAAAGCTTGATATGTATCTTCGTATTTTGAATTGTTCTGAAGTAATGTTTTGTACTTCAGCATGTAATTTCCCTCCACTCAATTTTCCCACACACCTTCCTTTTGCAAAATACTAGTTCTTAAACAGTTGAAGCCAACGAAACCGCATCTTTGTTCAAAACACATTAGCACATCTCTCAAAGAAATGATTGTTGAGGTAGAGAACTCTAATATTCTCACTTCACATTTGTATAAGGTTCTTCACATTATCAAATGCACTAAACACTAGATATTGTACTTACGTGCAGTGTGTTATTAATGCTGTGTCTCTTTATCAATTGAAGAATTAGTGAGAAACCAAGGAATACCAGTAAAAATTAGTGTTTATAACATATTATATTACATAATCATTCTAATGATACTAGGTAATGTACAAATTGTTGAAAGCATTTAGTACTAGAAAAATTGAAAATTGTGTCGAGACAGAAATGTTTGTGAACATGCGTGAACTTGGAGTAGCAGATGTTGATTACACCACAAACGAGTTCACACTTAGCATTGAAGAATTAATTAATGCTTAATATTACTATTAACATATATTCATAAAATCAATACACAGTTACGTTATCGATTAAGTGCTTAATAACATTTACTATGATGCATCGTGTAATGATTACTCACTACAAACATAGATTCAATAAGCTTGTATCTATCGATATTATAAAATACCCTTTTCGACATTTATTTGGTGATTTGACACATAATAAACACATCAATCGAGTGCTTAATAGCATTTATTATTTGTAAATAATTCAAGAATATGCACAGGCTTCTACAGCCAACGTGCCTCAACAAATTGAAATGATGTGTGGATGTCCTTCGTATGATTCTATTTGCATATTTATTTTGCACAATGGAATCTTCCTCCACATCTTCACACTCTGCACATGTATAGTGATTATTGGTCATAAACATATCAAAAAGAATGTATTTATCGATATTATAAAATAGTTTTTTCGCCCATTTCCTTGTTTTCGACAACATTTGGTGATTATATGATATAAAATGAATAATCAATACATATTCAAGACATTGTGAAAACCTAATTAAGACTTAATTCTATGATTAACAGATATATTTTCATATATAATGGCAGGTACTATTGAGATCATAAGCATTTGTGGTAGAGTAATGGTAAAATCATTATATATTTAGAGCTTATGCGAATTCAAGTTTATTGAATTTTTCTAATGGTTTATGTTTCTTGATTCTTATTCATTCGTGTTACAGAATTGTTATGTTTTTACATTGTTTAGAGTAAGAATAAATTGTATCGGATAGCTCTACTTAGGTTATTTACATATGAAATGTGCTTTACGAAACAATGTAACCATACCTAGGCAAAATCATATTGAATATAATAAATTCTCTATTGTTATTTGTCCAATTGCATGAATTATGGACAACATTCTCATTGCATGTATTCTAGTTACCACTTATTAATTTTTCTATTAACATTAGAACACAAATATTGCAATGCTTTAATCAATTAATCTTGTATCTCCACACTCCGCAAATTGTAATGTGAGGCATAACGATTTCATTATTATCCTTAATTAAGTTTTTAATAGTCATTAATATGTGCTCCAAAAATTTGGTATGCACGGATAGTAATGTATACAAAAGTGTTAAAAAGCATGAACAAAGGTTTTGTTGCACATATTGCTTTCAACATATCATTTCACTCTATCATAATGAAAACTAGTTGTGGAACAATGTTTAATATGCATGCGTTCGTTGAATAAATGCCAAAAATACTATTTTATAAAATTGGTTGATTTGTTAAAAACAATAATCATTATACTATGTTGATTTACCGAATAAACGCTTACGTTAACTAGAAAGGGAAATAGATAAATATGCAAATTAAATTACAAAAATATTTTAAAATTAGGGAAATATTTTTTTGGTTTGCGAAAAGATTGAGAAAATAAGATTTTACACCCAAAGTAGAGCAATGACCAAATCAATGGTGTCTATATTAATGTAGGGTATAACCAACGAATTAAAGAGGAACATATAGATAAATGTCATACATGGAAATTAAATGGTACTTATTTGGAAAATCTGATTATATGTTATTCTTTTATTTTTGAATTCAATAACGAACTATGGTGGAACGCTTCTATGCTTCGGTTTCAGTGTTTTGTTTTATTATTAGTAGGTATTTTGTAACTTTTCTTTTGCAATATGTGACTATTCATTTAAATAGTTTCTTTTGGGACTAGGTCTTGGTTCATTGCAATGCAAGTCTAAGTGGGTTGTTGTTATTATTAACTAACATGCTATTGTGTTTAATGTAAATGCTTTCACATTAGAGAAATTTTGAGGTCTAAAATGGGCCTTAAGAAAAAAAGTACAACCAAAATCAACTTTATAAGAACCAATAAGATTCAAGATGATGATGTCAACTATGGGGAATGATTCACCATTTTTGGAGTAAAAATGTTAAAAGATTAAAAATTAAAAAATTACCTTTTCAACTCTTATTTTCAACTTATATCCCTATGGTTTTACTCAAATGTCAAGCAAGAGCACTCGTTGGATGTGGAATTTAATTCCTCATCCAATGAGTGCCCATATTGCATACTTTCGATGGATCATGCTACAAAAAAAATGAGAAATACATGAAAAACATGACTACAATAACGTTTTTTCATATATTTCTCATGTTTCATGTAACATGGTCCATAAAATGTAGGTAGCATGAGTACTTCTTAGATGAAGAATTAAATTCTGCATCCAATAAGTGTTGTCGCTAGAAATTTGAGTAAAACTGTAGGGAGATAAGTTGAAAATATGAGTTGAAAAAGTAGTTTTTTCTTTTTTCCCTCTAAAATTTGATGATGTAATCTAATTTTATTTTATTATTTCCACTATTATTTTATAATATTACTTAGGAGGCCCATTTTAGACCTCAAAATTTCTCTAAGGTTAATTTACATGTTCATAGAATTATTGTGTTCAAGTCTTTTTTGTTTTCTGGTAAAATAAAAGATGCCACACGAACTAGGAAAAGTGAAGCGTGGAGTTTGTGAACAAGTAGAATCAAGTTGACATCACTTGGAGAACATTAGTCAAGGAGAGGCTATAAATCCAATCCTTGTCAACATATTTGATTTTAACGACTTTGTATTTGATCAATCAAACATTGGTAATGAGATTGCATATCGCAAAATGATTTTAGAATAAATCCTAAGAATACATGATGATCGCAATACTATTATCTCATTCATAAATGATATCTAATGCAAATAGTGGAAGATGTAGGAAATATTAGAAAATTTGTAGAGGGGTTAGGAGCGTTTATAGGAAAAACTAAATCCCTTTGAAGGTAGATTGGCTCATATGGAGATACATGTACACTGTGAGTTTCAACTTCTATCGTCAATGGGTCTAGGAATAGAAAATCATGTTCCCTAACTACCCTTCATAGTTAATAGATTTTGGGTATGTACTAATCTTGAAAGTTTTTTGTATCAATGTTTATTTTCTTTTTTTGGAAGTGAAGTGACTTTTTGTTAAGTTGTTATCAACACTATAATCCTCTTTTTTCACATGAAATGGCACTTAGTTTCATTTACAAATGCTTCTAAATTGATACCTTTTTAAAATTCGATGAGACAATCGTTTCTCTGTGTGCTTGAATTCATTTTTAGTCTTTAATATCTTATGATTCACACTTTATTGATCTTTAGCAATTGCTTCGGTGCATTAAAAAGTTTTTTTATTTATCATATTGTACAACACTGTGATTAAATGTTTAAAATGGAAAAAAGTTCAAAATGAAAGCTTCTTAGGGACCCGTAGAAATATCAGTTATAACAGTGTCAAAGCACTCAATAATGAAATAGCCATTCACAAAAGTAGCTTAGCTTTATGCACACTAAGGAGGAAAAAAGCATGATTCGATATAGTCCATGCTCCTTAACAAATAACCTCGCACCTAATTTGTCTACACACCCCTTTTGTTGCACTTCCATCACAGTATAGGCCATGGTTGATGAAATGGCATCTTTGCACAAAAATTATCCACAGTAAGGGGAGCTATAAGGATAGACTGTGATAGCCAAAGTGAAATTTTCTTGGCAAAGAACCCTGCATATCATTCAAAGACAAAGCACATTGATGTTCAGTATCACTTTGTGAGGGATATGATAGAAGACAAAAAGGTGTTGTTGGTAAAGGTGGACACTTTGAAGAATACTATAGATGTATTGAAAAAATATGTGAGCTCTAAGAAGTTCTCTTGGTGTAGAGAAACAATGGGCGTTGCAAGGCTGGATAAATGACTAAGCTCTCTTGTGGCCCCCTATGGAAAGAAAACAACAAGTGGGAGAATGTTGGGTTGTGTTATATGCTTTCCACGGCTAGCCCACGTAGTTAACCAGGGGGTTAGAAGGGGGGCGGAGCCCCCCCTTTGTTGCGTCGATTGTGTACCGGGGGGAGTCACGAGGGGTTTGAGGGTTGTAGGCAACCCCACTCTATGTCGGTCCATGGTATTGAATGCTTCAGCATGTATAAATGTGTATTGTAACATTGAAAGGAATATAATGAAAAATCAAGCTGATAGTCCTGGTTTTGGGATCTAGGGGAAATCTTTGTGTATATGTGTTATGCTCTCGCTATTGTTTATTTTCTTTGTTTTAGAATTCGTATGCAGCTAATTTCTGTACAGGGTTAAAACCTACACATATTTAAATTACACAGTTAATATCTTTTATTCAAAATGGCCTTGAAAATTTCAACTTCTCTCAATTTTTTCCAAGTAAATAGTCAAAATTTGTAGTTGTAAGTTGTTTATTGATTTTTGGAGGAACTTCAATTTTGATCCATGAAATTATGCCAAACATCCAAGTTTTTATCAAATTTTTTACTTGAAATTACTTGCAAAGATGACATATTTCCATCCTTTTGGATAAACATTATTTCAGGCCATGATTTGAATTCAAATATACAAATTTACATTGATATGAATGAATAACATTTCATGCTAGTTTAAAACTAAAATCTCATTGATCATTGTTTAATTTGGTATTAATTTCCTTCCCGAATCTAAATTGTGTCAACCTTAACACTTATCACATTTGTGTCAATTCAATATTTAAGTCTCATGAAGCTACTAGCATGCTGAATGAATGATTTCTTCTATGTAGAGGGGAATTGCTGTAAGTGGATCTTGGACGTTTCTCTATCATTTGGACACATGGAGAATTTGTATCGAACTTTTTACCTATTTAATCCAGAAGTATGGTTTAATAATAACAACTATGTAAATTTGTAATCCCATATCAAAAAGTTTTGTATTTGATATATGATTAAAAAAATAGGTAATAGTGTTTTTTGTATATATGTTTGAAAACAAAATCATTTAATTCGTCAATCCATAGTTTCTTGAGAACTTGCAAGGCATCCAATGCAGTGAAAACATAAATAGGGGAGTTTATTGCATGCTTTAAGCTAATCCACAAATTACCATGAAAATATATGCACAAACTAAAAATGGAAATTGCAAGAAAATAATCAATATCATTCTAGGTTTATAACTAGGTTAGTGGCACCTCATCTGTTATAGCTCATGGAAAAAACAATTCACAACTTAACATGCAACTCTATATATTGAGCATGAACCAAAAACAATTCGATTTATCACACATCAACACTACAATATATGAAATCTGTAACATCCCATTCTACAACTCATTTTGTAGCATTCTTACAGTTCATTTTGTAGCATATCAATATAACAAGAAAACACAACAAAGCTCTAAAAAAATGCATAAAATGGTAAAGTAAATGTAGCAAGCTTACATGAAAGAGAATGAAGCTATGAAAATTAACTTAAACAAATCCAAAATTAACTACTTAACACAATGAAAATAAATATGGTACCGTGCCTAACCTACGCAGGCCCTGTTCCAGGTTAGCCTTGTGCCTAAATTCATAGGATCACCAAAGCAATGCTATAGTAAAAATCGACACACTTAAAAACAAGAATGATGTATTATGGTTTAAAAACAATGGGATACAATGTCTATTTCAGAGTTTGATATTTGGTACATATGAAAGATAATAGCCATGTTTGTGGTCGAGATTATACACAAATTTACTTATTCCATAAATTGTTGATGTGTGACTTGGGGAGGCAATACTTGCATTTTGCAACAAAGTGAAAAGTCTAAGCTTTCAAGAGAACTGATGTTTCCAAGTGTTCCACTGGAGAGGTTCAACCTGGAGCAGCCTGCAAAATAGAGATGTTTAAGTCTACTTCAATTCCCCAAAGAGTGTGGTAGCCTTGAAATCTTCCTCATATCATCTATTTTCGGATTCGATGGAACAAAGCTTGTGGCTTGCTGCCCATGTAATATCATTCTTTCAAATTGTTATAGCAATTCATTTAAACCAATATGATATATACCCTCAGGGAACATATTTTTTTTGACCCATTTATCCATCCATTGCAAGGCCTTATTAGCCAGCTCCCATTCGTGCCTAATCATTCAATATAATATAAACATGTTTAAAAAAAAATCAAAAAATGATCACATTGCAAGGTGATCTATTACACAAATGACTGTAAAGATATTTATAAGAATCATTAAACTCATAAGTAATGACTAATTAGATGTTAGAAATTTTAGAAAGCATCAAACATTAGGGGAGAATCTTCTATTGTTGTGTAGGACCGGTATTTGTTATAGAAATGGTCCCACACATCCATCAAAAAATCATCATAAAATATCAAAAAATTGCACAAAAAAAGTTTATATTAAGTTATATAAGTTATTAAACTATGTCCAAATGGGCTAATATATTGATTGAACCAACAACTGTCAAACACCAAGCCTTAACATAACAAGTTGAAAAGACTTCCTATCCCAACTACCTCTAACTCTGAATTACCAATTAAGTTAAAATGCACTACAAAACATTCCATTGAATTCTATCCAAGAATACACCTTTTCCATTAAGAAAACACCCATTGATTTCCACTGGAGCAACACATCCCATTGTTGGGTAATACCTTCACAAGTTTAGGTGAAATGTGTGTCAGCCATATCTACATGTGTGTTTAACCATTCAACCTAATGAAGACAATAAATGACACCATTCAATTCAGGAATTAGTTTAGAGGATGCAATAAATGACACCAACCCTTTCAATTCAGGTATTAAACACACCAACCCTTTCAATTCAGGAATTAAACACAGGAAAGCACAAGGATCAACCATGAAAGTTTATCATCCACTGGATCATGTACAAATCAATCCATAACACACATTTGAATTTGGGAAATGAAAATCCATGCCAATATTCCCTACAAATCAAATTCTACATTAAAAAAACTATAAAACAACCTCAACCCTTATTGACTTGCATTTGAAACATTCATTCTGCTCATCAACTATTGAAGACATACAATTAAAGTGTGTAAATAGTGTTACATTCATTCTATTCATGAATTGTTGGAGACATACAATTAAAGTGTGTGCACAATGTTATCGGGTTTAATTTTGTTGAATAATGTTATCATGTTGTTTTTTTTGTTGTGTTGTGGCCACCAACAACCCCCCTCTTTATATAGTGTTATTGCTAATACTAAATAAGTGGGGACCCTTAGTTAAAAAAATTAAAAAAAAAAATCACTTAGTGCTTAGACTTCCTTTTGGATAAACCCTACCATCATGGACTTAGGAAAATGCCTTTGAAAAATTAAAAAGCTTAAGTTTCATGACAAAGGAAGTAAAGTCACTCCTTAATAAATATCACATTGCGTGAAAAATGATGGGATGCCTTCTTATGAGCTAAAAAATGCGAGATTGCAATGCGAAACTCCATTGCATCGCATGCATCAATGAACACTCACATTGGAAAACCTCAAAATCGCCGATGTGCGATATCGCATATCGTATATCGCAAAAACACATAAAATACACATAACGATTAAACGATTTTGTGATATTGCAATCATGCGATCCTGTGATAATATGATCTTGCGATAATACAATGCTGCGATAATATGATCTTGCGATATTGCGATGCAACGATAATGCGATGCTGTGATAATGCGATGCAAATCGCAGAATCATTCCATCGCAGATTTTCCTGGCTCAATATTCAAGAAAAAACTTTTTCCATAAACCAAGAATTGGTCACGCGTTTTAATGATAATTAATGAGTTATATGCCAGTTGTTAATAAAATATGGTTTTGTGTTTATCAAGGAGCCAGTTCATGTAAGGTGGCATGTTTTTGCATATCTTTGGCATTTAAAGCTTTCCTGTCATTATTTTATCATTACTTTCACCTCATTTTTAAACTGCATGAACGAAGAACAAAATGTTATACAAGACACTATGCAGGATATTATGAGGAAGAAAGGCAGGAGTCCAATTTCCATCTGGGAAGGTGCACCTAATCTGCTTGGGAAAGAAAATCCTAAGGTAATGGGATTTGCGGCTACTACAGGCCCATCAAGGTCGGCTAAAACATCAGTTACAGAGTTAGCTCATTCATTCCTGTATTGGAAAGCAGCAAGGCCCCAAATTCTCACATACACGGACAGTGTTGATGACAAAGATGAAAAGTTTAAGACTTAGGTCAAGAGCTTACGGAATCATTATCTTCACAAAGTTTGAGCTTTATATCTCCCAAAAGGCGCAAAAGGTGAAAAACGCATCAAGGAAGCCCGAATCAAGAAACAGAGGTAGTTTCCGATGCGCGAATAGCGCTTAGCGCTAATCGCTAACAAAATTACTCAAAAAGGAAAGCTTCCAATTGCTCAGTTATCTACAAACCCCAAAAAATTGCAAAGAGGCCACGCTAGAAACAGAAAGCTAAAGAAAAGGCAGAAGCAATTTCAGGGTTAATCAAGTTAAATTGGGAATAATACTGGGCATACATGATAAAGTCACATAGTCAGTGGATGATTCCCAAATACGTCATCGATTATGCCGAAAAGATGTCGCCAGATCTTGCTAATTCTGTTTCACAACACAATTATAAGCTGAAGTCGGTCGACCGATTCTTCTTAGGAAATGCTAAATGCTTGCGATATTAAGGAGCAAATACAGAAATAGTTAGATGTTATATTTAATTTTAGAAATAGTTTTATTTTATTTTTGCGTAGAAAAAGGACGGTCATTTAAACCGCATCCTGAATTTTTGTAATAAGTTATTTTTAGTTTTAATTAGTAGTATTGAAACCCTTCTCATGCATTTAGAGAAGGGTCCAGAAATTTGTCAAAAACTTGTCCTCAGAACATGCACTTTTGCACCCTCCGAGGAGGTTTTGATGCATGAATGGAACAGGATTTGTTAATGTTTGAATTTAATATCTGCTACTGATGTTGCACTTCTATACTCTTAGTGGATGTTAGATCAAGAAGAGATAAATCATTGTCGCTTGAAGCTCATGAGTAGGACTAGTTATAAATGGTACTTTTATCTCTTAACCATTTCTGCTTATGTGTTAAAGTGATATTCAGTTTTAGTTGTTTATATATTAATGTGTGAATGCCTGAGTTATCATTTGGCACTTTTGTACGGTGATAGCTATTTATTGATGCTTAATGTATGAATAGCTCACTATGCGATATGTTTTTCGCAACTGTTTCGTCTAACTTTTTATATGAAGTAGTTCATCTTTATTGAATTCTTTTCTCATAATAGCTAAATGATCTTTATTACTAGTTGTTATTTGAAATATTTTTAGACGAATTACACGCCAGGTTAGTATAGATTTAAATGTTTTCTGTTTATTAGAATACAATAGCATAGCACTAGATTAAATTTAGAATTAAAACATCTTAAATAGGAATCATTAGATCAGAAACATCCAATTCTACACACACAAACTCAAAAAATTGGGAAACTGATCCCATATCCCCAGTCGAACCCGCTATACCAAACGGATAAGGAGCTGCCAACCAAGGTCTGGACCGGGCGGGTATCCCCCTTGTTGTAGACCTAATTTTCGGGGCTTCAACATGTTGTTATTTTTTATTTTTTACTTTTGTTGATATTATTGCTTATATGATTCATCCATTCCCATAATCTTTACACAATAGGAGCATTCCTATAGTGATTACACAATATATTCCCTAATAGACATATTTTAACATCATGAATTCTTTAAAAGACATAGTTCACATGCCTTAGAGGTAATATTTGATTGGCAAAAGCACCCAAAAAATCAATATCTAAAACACATAACCAAGCAACTAGGGAACCCATGAACACTTATTACTCTGATACACTTGTTATCCTTATTCTGATATTGAGGGCTCCCTTATCTAATGTAGAAGAGGGATTAAGATCAAGACTACACCCTAATTGTACGAAGAAAACAAGAACTGTGTAATTACATGCTCAAGTCTACATAGACTATTCACCAATTACCATTGAAAACAATATGCAATGTTACAAAAAGAATATTGAGCAAAATCAACATGTTTATTTTCTAGTGATGCATGCTCTCTGGTACAAACTATGTTATTGTTTATACACCTCACATAATTTAACCTATAAAAGAAGTAACTACAATCAAGCTGCAAACAAGGATTTGATAAATAATTTTAAATTATTTGCAACCCACAATTGTTTAGGGACACATGGCTTACCACACACATAGTCTCAAAATTCAACAAAAGGAAATGGTAGATTGACGTTACAATACATAGCTAAAGCACCGATTGTTATTGCTCATTGGTTACAAAGGCCAATGAATTACCTTATTTGCTAATACTACATTGACATGGTATTATTAATTCTATACTTATTTGCAAGATTTGTGTACCTGTAATTGACTAAAGTCTTCGTGGGTTTTGGTTCTTCCAGTATGTATCAATTAGGGTACAATGAGTAGTGAACTAGGATTGTTGTTTGGTTAGATTAACATGTCCAGTTCGGTCAATGTCGAGATCAACAATTTTGTTTTTGGATCAGGAATTTCATGCTTGTATACCTTGAAAATATACATGAAATTCCATGCAATAAGCCTTATTTTAACTAAGAAATTGCTAGTGCATGAATGATTGGTGATCTACTGAGAAAAGTCAACATTTTTTTAAAATCAAAATTTTGTGGTAAATCTGCAAGGTGTTGCAGCTATGCGAAGAGTTTCTATTGTAGATCATACAAGGAACGAGAGGAGGCGAGGACTAGGGGGCGCAAGTACAATCCAATTCTTCATATGAGGATAAGGGGGGTGATGCGAATTCTCCTAATGCTCCCAACATTGTCATTGAGAATGACACTGTGGAGGAAAATCATGTTATCCTACCATCAACCATAGAGCCATCTTCAACCATGGTGCAAGGTGCAAGTTCAACAAAGAAAATCAGTGCCATAAGAGGCTGGACAAAGCAAGACATGCTAGTTGCAATTGATGACATAGAGTTTAGGGGATATCCAATTCATGCCTTTACAAAAAAACAAGTATTGTTGCCTCTAACATACATTATTGGATAAATGGGTTGACTCATACAAAGCGTAGAGGGCCTGTTACAATTATGACTAAAGGGGAGGAGGACGAGGTAGTTGAGTGGTGTAAGGAGATGGCTCAATTGGGAGATGGGTTAGAGGTTATACAACTTAAATCCACAGTAGCTCAAATTTGTCAGGGTAGGCCAAACCCCTTCAAAGATGGGTTTCTTGGTAAATCATGGTGGAGTGGGTTTAAAAAGCCATCCAGAACTTATGTTATAGACATTCGGGGGCCTTCACAGAGACATGGACTTAAATTTGCGCCTTGAAATTGTGTCCAAGTTCTATAAAACTCCTACTGCATATGAGAGACACTCATATGCCCCAGACCATATATGGAACTGTGAAAAGACATGCTTACAGGAAAGAAGGAATTGTGGTATGTGGGTAATTTCCAAGAGAGGGAGCATAAATATGCCAATATTTTTCCTAGAGAAGGGAGTGGATCACTATTATTTATTGTGTCAATGCAATTGGTTCTTAAATCCCAGGATTTTATCTATTCAAAGGTAAAACTTAACTAAAAAACTATATACAGAATTGTGAACTAGGTGCATGCATGGATGCACATCCCCATGCATGGATGATAAAGGAACTATTCTTGAATTTGCTTTGTCACTTTGTTGCATCTGTAGCAGGTGGTGTCTCGCCTGAAAATAGACACCTACTGGTTTTGGATGGTCATGGAAGCATAATGGTTGTGTAGATAATTGAGGAGGCCAACAATTTGGGCATTGACCAATTAACATGTCGGCTCATACCACTCACAAATTACAACCCCTTGATGTCAGCATGTTTGGGCCTTTCAAGAACTATTTCAAGGATGAGCGAGCTTCGTGGATGACAAAGAATCCAGGGGTGGAAGTAAAAAGGTTTGAGCTAGCCGAGCTTGCAAGTAAAACATTTAAAAGGGATCTCACACATTCTAATATCAAGTTTGTATTTAGGAGGATTGGTATATGGCCACTCACCAGTACAAAATGACTAATTAGTTACTAAAAAAAAACTAAAATTTGCATATAAACGATCATTTTTCAGTGGGTGACCAATAGTAGCTAATTTACAATATCTTATAACGCGACCAACTTTTAGTCATATTTAGCTTATTCATTAATTGATTTCCTCAATTTTACCATCTAGTAGTATATTTAGTCATAAATTTGGTCATAAATTTTTCATTAGTTTATTCATTAATTGTCACAATTAATGACCATATATACAACAAAATATATTACTATATGAATCCTTGAGAAAACCAATTAATTACCAAAGAAATATGACCAAAATTTTAGTCGTGTTATAAGATATTGTGAATTATCTACTAATAGTCATATATATGCAAAATTTAGTCATCACTTTAATAAAAATTTTATCATTTGCAGTGGTCATTTATCTTTTTTCGGTATTTTCATATTCATCATATAAACCACTGATTTAGTAGTTTCTATTCATTTCATTTAATTTCATTCATAAGCATTATAAACGACTAATTTAGTCATATATTCATTTTATTTGTGTTCATCATTAATTAATATAAACTACTAATTTAGTAGTTTTAGATTGATTTTATGTGTTCATTATTAATCAACATAAATTAATTAGCATGCTTTTGCGACTAAATTTAAAAATAATGTGATACAATGTGTATGTTTATCTAATATGATAATGCAAAGTTACATATGATAATTACAAGACTAAATAATATCAAGTGCAAAAAAAAAAATTCAACGATATAAATTTTATTATATAAAATATCAAGTATTACAATATGATTTTCCAACTTACTATCAGTTGGACTACAATTTACACATGAAATAGTGTACCATCATTTCAAAACATTATCACTATGTTGCCAAAGTATTGCAAGTGAATTCACCAACTCTGAAGGCTTGAACATCAGTCTCTATGAGTGACTTATGCAAGATATTGGCTCTAAGGGTATCACTAGACATATTCTCTTCTCTCTGTCATTTTGCATTTGTCGCTCCAGTACTATTTTTCTCCTCTTTTTTCAATTGCTTATTCTTACCATAAATATTGAGTTCCTCTCCTGAAAATGAAAGAAAATACAATGCAGAGTATAAGACATGAAAGACGATGAATAATTGAATATAAAATAAAGTAGGATATAAAAGATTTATAAGACATATACCTCAACATTCGATAGTGGCCTCTATGCGGCTAGATGACCTGTATAAACAAGGAAAATAAAATTTCACCATAGAAAATAGCACCTTAGGAACTTAGTATTCAACCTTCAACAAAACCTTAGGCACAATCATACCAACTAAGTTACATGTTAAAAATATCAGGCAATATATAACCTGTGAAAATAAATGGAAAAAAAAAGATCAGTGTAAAAAATATTCTTATTGCTTGTTCTAAAAGAGTCATGTTTCTTAAATTTGGATATTCTTTTGCCCACAGTAAAAGTTACTCACTATTATGACCTATGTTTTTAGGATCATGAGATTGATCGAACATCATATTGGATTACGGAGACAAAATGATTCAGCTTTCCAAGATGAGTACCTCACTTGGTTGAATGAAGGTGCTAGTTGTGAGTAGTGTCAAAACCTTAGGGAAGCAAAACATTAATCCCTAAGAAAATATATCACCACTTGTCCACTGAAAGAAAAAATTTCAATCCCACAATGGCCTCTAGGAATACATTTCGTTGGATGGATATCACACTCTGAGAGATGATTGTCTAATACAATGAGAAGTGTACATATATTGTCACAATGCCCCTCACAATCAGACCCTATAGTTATGTCCTATAATATTAATCATATACTATTTACTTATAAGTTATGACTGTCAAATAATTATTAGTTTGAATAATTAGTCTGAAATTGCGTTTTTAGTATTTTTTTATACATGAAAATATTCAGAGAAAGGTACTTTTTGTGACTATTAATTTCAAGTGAATCTAAATACACAAGAAATTATGATGCCTCGGTGTTTCTCTAGTGGTTATCCGCTCATTTTACCAATTTCTCCCATGTCCTCTACTGCTTTTGGTGAATTCCTCTTTGATGATGTCCAATGCCAATGCAATGGACATTTATCCTCGATGTTTTTTTGAGCCAAAGGGAAGCTCCACAAGTAACAACCAAAAAGTAGCCTCAAATATATTATTGGGGGCCAAAATGTAGTAATTATCTGACAAGACAAGAAACATTGCACGTTAATAATATTCCCTTTAATATTGACTAATAATTTCTTTGCATGATCATGTAATACTAAAGTGTCAAGCTGGGACATTTAAAATTAGTCATCCATCAATATCACCTTTGAGAGTGCTTAGTAGTTAATACTTCCTGTTACACACACAGTAGATCACTAACTTCAAGGATAGAAATATAAACACAACAAAAATGAAGTTAAAAGAAATGCTAGGAAGTCAAATGCGACTAATCTTAAGTTAAGAAAACACCAAGGCCTTCACATTAGCAAGGCATTCTTAGGCACTAAAACAAAAAATCCTTCCATTGCATCATTTTCACATTTTCTTTAATTTCTTTAATTGAGAACATAACTTTCAGGAAAAAAAGGTCTCAAAATCCTAACAAATACTCGAGTAATTATCGTATCAATTAAACAGAAAGTCAATCGTTCGATATGCTTTTAACTTGCGGAATATATTGAAGAATATGAAGCTTTCTCATCCCTTGCTCTTAATCAAATTGTAATCTGTGGGTTCCAATCAAGTAGTCAATCTCCCTCCAAGATAGTTAAGGGATCACTTTGGAGAAGGACTTCTAGAAGCATTGTGATAGTAGAAAAGGAATTAACTAGGAGGAAAATGAAGCACTTTAGTGGGTGCTCCAAAATATTTGAACGAAACTAAAAATGATTTTATACTCCCTTCGCACATTTTAAAACAAAAACCATTCAATTGCATCTCATTTATTTTCCACCTTTCTGTAATATGTAATTCTTTGAGCAAGAATAGAGCATTCATAAATATTGTCATGAAAGAGGACTCTTCATAATCCTAATAAGTTGGGCTCTAACAAATAAACAATTTCATGTAGTGAATAAATATTACATGGTAGATTTCATTGATTAAAATGACAACTTTATTCTTAATCTCATTACAACAAGAATAAATTCAACCCTAACTAGTTGGGATCTAACAAATCACGAATTTCATGTAGTAAAGCAAACTTTTATGGTAGATCCCAATTATTTTCAATGACAACTTTATTCTTGACCTTATTACAACATAGATAAATTCAAGGGTACATACATATTTTCTTATCTGATACAAACTTTGAACACATTCTGAGATTTCATAGAAATATAATGATACGATTTACCTATAGGACATGAGAAAGCTATCTACGTCTAGCACCCATCACTAGACAATAGTGTTATTGAGACACCATCTCATGGCATTAGAATCATATAGATATATAGTTTTATAGAGATGCCTTTCAACACCTATTCAACACTACATTCAAGCTTCAAATTCATCAATTGATTTACTTTAGTAGCAAATTCTAGTGGGATTTCATTAAATACA
Source organism: Pinus taeda (assembly GCA_000404065.3). NCBI lineage: Eukaryota > Viridiplantae > Streptophyta > Pinopsida > Pinales > Pinaceae > Pinus > Pinus taeda. Next base: position 18,486 of record APFE031700205.1, on the reverse strand, counting down.
ACCCGACAAAAGCCATTTATGATAGCTGTCATTGCCTTCTCTAGATCTAGCCCCCTATGGAAATAGAATAACTGATATTCCCAATTTTTTGAGGTACTTGCTTCAATTTCAACATGGGCTATTGGGTTCTTCACGTGGAAAAGATTGCAAATATTAGATGTATAATGGAAACAAGCATGCAATTCAAAGTTGCTCCTAAAGTCTCTTGGGTGAATTATAAAATGCCATCTACTTAAAACATGATATATGGTAGTAACAAAAACCTTGTGAAGATCCAACTTAAGCATTCAAAATGTCGGAAATAGGAGATGTCTTAAACAATATCAACTATTCAATTGCATAATCACACTAAAATAGAAAATTCTTTAAAATGTTGAAAAGTGTGAAAAGAAATAGAGTTGGAATATTATAGTTTTGTCACGGTATATATAGCTATGTAAAATGTAACTTCTATATGAAAACATGTAATTGTAGCTTCTATCTAAAACATGTAATTGTAACTTCTATAGCTACATGAAATGTAACTTCTATATAAAAAATGGAGTTGAAATATTATAGTTATGTGAGGGTAGATATAGCTATCAACATTTTTTTTTTATCTTCGGTTAATAACTATCAATAGGGGGATGAGCCTAAACATTTAAATATGGTCTCAATTAATAATGAAAAGTTAAATTAATAAAATTTAATTTTTTTATATTTTGATTTTTTTATTAACTTGTGAATATGCTTTCTTACAATACCATGGGCCAATACCATGGATTATCAATACTACACGTCCAAAAACCATAACTTATTTCACAAACAAAATATTTTATAACAATATGACAAGATTCTTAACCGTGGATATTCACTCACACATTATGGTAGATATTATTAACTTGTAAAAAATAGCCTTTGTTACAATATCATGGGTCAATACCATGCATTATGAATACCACATGCCAAAAAAACATAAATTATTTCACAATCAAAATATTTTATAACAATATGACAAGATTGTTAACCATGGATATTCACTCTCCCTTTACCATGGATATTAACTTATAAATCGGATTTGTTACAATACCATGGGCCAATACCATGGCTTATCAATACCACATGCCAAAAAACCATATCTTATTTCATAGTAAAAATATTTTATTTTACTTTAATTTTACAACATTTTTTTAGTTGAATCTAAAAGGGAAAATGTTACAATTTGAGATATATCTAACCCCGATTACTAAAAATATTCCCATAGAAATTAAATTAAGGTTTTAATAAAATTAAGCTAGATGGATATATGCTGGTTATATAATATATATATATATATATATATATATATATATATATATATTAGTATTTATAATATATATATATATATATTATATATATATATATATATATATTATGTATATGTATGTTATTATCTACACATATATATATATGTATAAGTATGTATATATATATATTATGTATGTATATATATCTACAGATATATATATGTATTATATATATATTATATATAATATATATATATATATATATATATATATATATATATAAGGGATGAGAGCAAGCAAATTGACTAATTATAATAGATTAAATATAGTGCATGATTTTTTTTTTTTAATTTTCATTATTTTATTTCTTTAACATGATTGATCCAAAATGTAGGTTTAATATTTTACAACCAGTTAAGTTTTTTAATTTAGATAATTTCTTAAACACAATACAATGTGATCAAATTTAAGAGAGAGTTGGGGAGGTGGGGGAGACAAGGAGGGAGATAGTGAAAATGTTGGAGGGTAGGGAGAGAGAAAGAGAGAGTGATGGGTCAAAGAGAGAGTGAGGTGGGAGAGAGGGAGTGAGAAGGAATAGAGAGGAGAGAGAGAGAGAGATGAAGTTGGAGTGGGAAAGAGAGGAAGGAAATAACAAATACATAGAAAGATAGAGGTGGAGAGAGAGAGGAGTGAGAAGGGAGAGATGGAAAGAGAGTGGGGGAGAGAGGAGAGTAGGGAAGAAAAAGAAGAGGAGAGGATAGAGATAGGGAGATAAGGGGAAGGGAGAGAGATGGAGAAGGATTGGGGGGGATATAGTGATATATTTGGATGGAAGAGAGAGAGAGAGGGAGAGTGATTCGGGGGGGAGAGATAGAGGGAGGTGGGAGATAAGGGATAGAGAGGAAGGAAGATAGAGATGAGGAGAGAGATGGAATTGGAGGGGGCAGGAGAGGGAGGGAACAAGAAAAACACAGAGGGAGAAAGGTGGAGAGAGAGAGGGGGTGACAAGGGAGTCATGGAGAGAGAGTGAGGGAGAGAGGAGAGAGGGAGGGAATAGATAGAGAGGGAGAGAGTGTGTGTGTATGTTTGGGGGGTGAGATAGAGAGGGAATAACAAAGAGACACAAATACAAATATAGATATTATATAGTATTATATAACCAACCTAGGTCCATATTAACCCTATAAATATCAAGTGCCGAGAGGGATCTAATTTCTCGAGCTGCAAACATTTCCTCAAGTTTTGCACTAGAAAATAAAATGTTTGCACCTCGATATATTGGATCCCTCTTGGTGCTTGATAGATCCGGGGTTAATATGGATCTAGGTTAGTTAATATGAAATTAAAGTAGTTTTTATTTGATATTATAGTCTTAAAATTAAAATTTCTCTTCAACTTAATTTCAAATTGGAACTAGATCCAATTAGATTCAATGAATAGATTTTTAAAAAATAAATAAAATACTTTTTTTTATTAAAAAATATAATTTTAAAATTAGAAATTATTAGAGATAAATAATTCAAAGTTGGCTCACCTATACACCATGTGAGGATGAAGAAGTGTTTAAGGAGGGATAACCTTTCAACCAATCTTTAACATCCTTTCAATCCCCCATCACTTGTAAGTTTAGTTTTCTTGACACAATTAAGATGACTAACATAAAAAATTGATTCATATTATTGTAGTACTTGTTAGGTAGTTGTATTTTTGTTCTTAGACTAAATTAGGCATTCATGTTAGTCATTTTTATTTGTATTACTTATTAGCTAGTCACATATTTTAACTCGCGACTAAATTAGTGATTTATGTTAGTCATTTTTAGTTCGGTCACTTAAGATTGCTCATTTTTTGTAGTATTTCACTTGGAAAAGTTGTGGTGACTAAGTTTTTTAGTCACCTAGTCACCCATTTCTCATTTTCTACTAGTGACTTAATGTTGATGCTCTTATGCATGATACTGGTTGTAGCCAGGGATTTGATATGGAAGGTCAAGAAGAAGAGAACCTACAAGACCATGCTAATGTCCAAGAAGATGTTGTTGCTGCTAAAAGTATAATGTCCCTTTCTCAAGGGAACTTTTGTGGTGATGATGATGAACATGCGAGTGAGATAGCTCAATCATGAACTAATTATTAAGAGCATGGAGGCTGTCACACCCACTAAACCACATGCCAATTCTGCTTGTGATATTCCATATGAGGTAGTTGATCACGAGAATGAAAATGAAAACTTGATTTCAAATAATAATGCAACATGATTAAACAATGAGCAATTGAGCATGCCAACCCAAGTAAGCACCGCCATCATGGTTGGCAAAGGCCATGATGAATATCAACACACATAATGTGTCTTCCACCAATGAGGAAAGCGTGTTCATGCCTTCACAACCATTAGAGTTGAACATCGAACTTGTTCTTTATTTTGTGGATAACGGATCACTGGAAGAGGAGCCTATTCAACATGAAGTACTATAGGAAGGCAACAATGGTGACCAATCAGTTGTCCTAGAGGTTGAAAGGCAAGTGTTAATCCCTAAGGAGCATGGGACAACAAAGCAGAGAATACTTGGTGCATTCCTAAATCTACCAATAGAGAGAGTGAAAGCCTCATTTAGGCACTCAACATAAAATTGTCTTTGTTTGGGAAGGAGTTCATATTTTCTCACCTCTGAAGATTATATGCATATACTTTCTGAGTCTAAATGTAAAAAACATGAAATTTAGGAATTTAAAAAGAGAAAGGAGGAGTTGGCCAAAGAAAAGAGAGTTGCAAGGATTGCAGCAGCAAAAGCTTGAGCAAAGGAAAGGTTGGAAAGACAAAAAATAAGGGAAGATAAGGAACATAAAAAACAATTGGCAAGGAAAGAGAAGGAGGCAAGAAAGGTTCAACAAGTTTTGGAAAAAGGAGGAGGGGTGACAAGCAGGGAAGACTGTGGTCCAATCCAGTTTGAGGAAAATGGGACGATGTCCAACACTCTAGACCACATTGCAAAGCATACACCATCATACCAAGACATGATTAACATCCAATTCCCCCGCTATCATCCAAGGGTTATGCCCACCTCTTATACCCCTACTAGTGCAGGTTTAAATCCTATGTGTGTTTATAGGACACCTGCACTCAATGCTGGGGTTAGTAACACAAGTGGACACTTGGGCTACTCAGTCCCTCCATGGCTACAAGGAGAAAATTCGACTCAATAATATGGCAACATTCAGGCACATACTAATCAACCAATTTTGGGTAGTCCACCATACTTGGGTTAGGTGGGAAACTCAACAAATTTGGGCAACGCAGGAAATTGAGGCCATCAAGCATAAGGGTGGCATGACTTAATTTTTGTAGCCACATCACAATGTGGATTTTGTAAGGATGCAATATGTTGCATGGTTAAGATAATAGTTTATGGTTCATGGTCCATTTCATTGTTAATATGTTGCATGGTTAATATAAATATTTCATGGTTCATGGATTAGGTAAGCAATTTTGAAGACACTTTATGTATTAGGTTATCCTATAGATTATTGATGCATTCAAGGAAGGAATTGGACATTTTCCTTGTTATGTCCATGGAGCACACCCTTCATATTGGTTTCATAGTAGAAGCTACACTAATAAAGACCAATTTATATGACATAGATGTTGTTCTTAAGCATATAAGACACATGATGACATATTAGTTAAGTTAAAGGACTTATTTCGAAGTGAAGATCCAACTTCAACAAGTATGTCTAGAATAATCATGCACTTGTCTAAACACTTGAGCAATGGCAACAATATACCCTTGGTAAAGAAATTATCTTACACAATGACCATTTCCTTTATGAGAAACATAAAAACAATCAATCAAATAATTCTAAGTAAACAAATTAAAAACATCAAACATGAATCATGGCATTTCTGAAAATAAGGATATTTAAAATATCAATGATGAAAAGGTAACTTCAGTGTGTTATAATGACCTCTAAAGATTAAATGAGATCTAGATTGAGCTTTTGATAGTGAAGAATAGTAATAATGAATTGTTTCATTTTTGGAAGTAAGAGATAATCACAATATCATATTCTCATCGCTATAAGATACTAACAGGCCAAATCGAAAATAATAAATAAAGAACCAAATCCACTTAGTGTGGCAATGCTCTTAATAGAGCCAAGTGTTGAAACAGGACTTAAAACAAATTCAAAAATTATGGATTCAATCCGTTCCAACAAAGGCACTATATACCACACTAGGAGATATAACTTACCATATCCAACTTTCTACTATATAATTATGCCTCTATAAATGCTCAAACTAGTGCGATTAGATAAAGTTAATCCATAAAAGTGATATCAACTCCATGTTGCACTAGCAACTAAGATGTAACTAGTATAATTACTCTGTATTTAACTAGTCACCTGCAATTAGTAGACTAACCATAAGCAATGTGAGCTAATGAGTGTTCTAAATAGGTAAGAATTATGACGTAAATAAGTAACACACTATTTAGCCTAGATAGACTATGCTAGGATTTTTAGTTTTTTTGTGCTCGTAATACATATCAAGGTATTAATCAAACATGGTTACGAAATATTGCTAAATGTATAACTCACATTAGATTAAAAATATTACTCCTATGTTCTAACATTAAAAATCAAATATTTACCAAGAAAAAAATACCCAAATTTTCAGAGCCACATCCTCTGACAAACATTGAAACAGTAATGTTAATTTCATTTAGTGCAACTTTACATCCATCCTTTTTCCAAAAGGAATACATGTTGTCCCTCTAACTAGGGAATTTTTAGAGATTTTTGTGACAAGCATAGTTCATAATAGCTCCTTAAAAGAAAAAACACAATAAATAAAATTATGCTTTTATGTGCATATAAAAAAAAAAACCTTGAAAAAGACAAATCTATTTCTGCAAGTCCTTTCAATAAAAACATGCATAAATTTATTAGGCTCTAAGAGTCAATTATTAACCAATTCCAAGTATTTCACTCAAGTAGAACAACATGAAAATATGGAAGTAAGAGGGTATGAGAATGATGATTCTACAGTAAAAGTGGGGGCTCCAAGCGAGGAGACTCTGAGACCCCTAAGAACATTACTGAGGAAAAAATATTCAACACAAACAATGAAGTCTTCAACTTTGAGAGTGACAAGTTGAAAACAAGGAGAACTAGATAATGACTAACATATGGCAAGGTTGTACAATAGCCAAAAAAATCCACACTTCCAGATTGGAAAAAGCCACATTTCCATATATGCTTTTTCTTATATTTACATCACATAAACTCTAACTTTTGCCATTTTTTTAATACATAGATCATCTGAAACTCCTCTGCTTGATTCTCAGAAAATGAGATTGAACATGAGATAAATTCCTACCAGTTATCCCAACCAATACTGATTGAAACAAACAAATAGAAATAATACACAGAGGGTAATAGGTATCCATCCAAGTATGCAATATGGGTGTGGATTTCAAGCCTTGGGTAAGCCATGCTTAGTGTTACACAGTAATTTGTCACCATTGGTCACCGTCCCTGTTACCCCTATTTTCGTACATTGGAGGATACATTCCGGGACCTGTGAGCAGTGACATAGCCTAAAAAGACTTGCATTATGTTCCCCTGAGTATGTACTTCATGTTCCCTGAAGACACCTTCTGCAAATTATCCCTGAAAAGTGCCCTTTTTCCATTGGCGCAGGTACACAGTGTCTTATCCGCGCCAATCACTGAGATCCTCAAAAAGGGCCGCGCCCATTGGCGCTCTGTCCTAGAACAACACTCGCGCCAACTAAGTTTGGTAATGATTTTTGGCAAACGCGCACCCATATGTTTTTTCCTTTCAGATCATGAAGTCTTTTGAAGGAAAAATCCATCTGATAGAGGTAGAGAGTCATCATCTATCCTTGACACATATCCTCAGTAGCTTTTCAGAGATAATGTCGATCCACAATGGGCGTCCTAGTGCATTGAATCTTCCTCCCTTCTCCATTTATAAAAGTCTATCCTCATGCATTAGACAAGTTAGTTTTTGAGTTATGGCGGTTCTTCTAGTTCTGAGAGTTCTGGAGTAATGCTAGTTGTGATTATGCTTGTCTGGAGTGATAGTAAGAGCCTTGAAGCATAGGGAGGTTATGCTGCCGGAATCCTGAGAGAGAGAAGGTCTATTGCAAGGCATACATAGCTACATGCCTAACAAGAGAATAGGTTCAACGTCAGAACCTTGGTTGTATCTTTCTCTGCCTATTACTCATTAATAGATGACTACTGTTATGGTTCCACTCTCATTTGTCTAATAACGGTTAATGTGAATTACATCCTTTATGACTGATGTATAGTTGCTTTTACTAGATTTCACGCTTGTGCTTGTTCTCTCTTTGCATGTGCAGGTGTCCATCCACTAGGATAGTGGAGGATCGTGACCGACCAGAGCGAAGGAGTGAGAGCGGCATCTCTTCATCAAACAAATAGCGTTGGAATCCAAGTAGGTGTTCATTACCCACTTGTTAATTGCAACTAGGAACTTGCAGAGTAGCATTGATTGATTGTTGCTAGACCCGTTTTGGGCTAGTGGGATCGCCTCTGTCCGCAGAGGGGATTTACCTATTCAAAATTTTGGCGACTCCACTGGGGAGTTGCTATTTGGAGTTTGTCTTGCATGTTAGTTTTCTCTTGCTTGCCTGAGTTAATGAGCTTTCTGGGTCAGTTTTAAAATTGTTATTTGTTGTTTGATCCTTCTGAGCACTGTTGGCCCGACCCTGGTTTGTCTCATTTATTTTTTGGGTCAGCAAACGCGGTTGGCGTGTTTTTTCCTTTGACAGTCGCGCCAATTCCTGAATAGCGCAAGTTGCAGATTCACAGTCGCACCTGCTCTGTGAATTTTTCCAGTTTGTTATTTGAAAGCTCCTTAAACTCAGATTTTTGTTCTTCTATATCTTTTGCAGCTTCTGGAAGTGTGTTAGACATTTGTGTGACTGGTTAGTACTTTTATCCTTCAGTTGTTTGCTTATTTCTATCGATTTTGTATCCTAGCCCTAGAACACCTAGTGGCTTTGCATGTCGAGCCTTCTGTGGGAAATTGTGGTTTGATAATCCAGTCAAATTTTTGGTTGTTTTCAGCACTCATCTAGTGGTTGTGAAAGTTTGGGATTCTATGCTTCGAGTGATTCACTTCTAGCTTGTTTGGATTTTGCTTGACTTCATCTAAACTTAGATCACATGGTTCATTGAAAGTCTTTGTGTTTTTCCTTGATTTGACAGGTCATCTTGATATGCACTTGACTGGTTCTAGATTGCATTAAGAATCATCTTTGGTTGAGAATTCTCATTTTTTTTTTTTTTGATAGATCACACGTGCATAATTAGAATTCTCATTTGTGCATAGATTACGTTTGCACACTTTTCAAGTGAATTGTGCATAAATTACAATTGCATTCCTCCTTTGAATTCCCTTTTGTCTTGTTGAGCTTAGATGACATAGCTCATAAACCTCAGTTTTTCCTTTGATTTGGAAAACTGCTTCGGTATCTTGGGGACTTTGTTGTCTTTTCATCGAGTGATTTTATTCCTTTTGCTTGGTGTATCTATCTCTCGAAATCATTTTAAGTACTTTGTGCCATTGAAAAGAAAATCAAACTAGTATCTTTTGCATTCAATAGTGAAAAGGAAAAGAACATTTCGTTGATTTGTGTTTCGTTTCCTTACCATTAGTTGCATTAGGTTGTTTGATTGCTTGAGTTCGTTTTGTTTGATTGAAAATTTCCTAACCTTCTCATAGTTGGAATTCATCGAACGAAATGATGTTCTTTGGCATGTAGTTTGCATTTAAGGAATTCTGAGAGATCATATGGTAGGACCTGAAATCAAAACTTAATTCAAGATCAACGTAAAATAAACCAAATTTATCTAAAAACGCATTGGAACTTAACGCAAATATCTAGAGGTCTAGGCTACATACGTGCTCCGGCGTCGTTAAACCTAGTCACTCTTGTTTTCGCATTAAGGTTGGGTGATTCCTCCTGGTGTGATTCAATTGTGGCTAGTACGGATTGGGCTCCCACGTACCGTCGCGTATATATGGGGAGACTCCATTAGGCTTGCATCCTTTATCCATAGGAAGCCGAGTCTGCCGCCTTGTGAACCGTAACACACCGAACACAGCATTCGGGAAGATTGACTGCAGTATGAAAAGTCCTTGGTTCTCATACGATTGCCAAGGTGTATAAGCAGTTTTATGATTGCTTGGTAAAACTTTTTCTTAGAATCTCCAGAGAAGTCACTTTTGATCCTTTTCGGACTCCCTAAAAGAAAAGGTGTAAGTGAGCATCTTGTCACTTCGTTCTCATTAAACAGTCGAAGGAGATTAGAGTCATCTTTTTGTCCTTTTCTCGACTCTTAAAAAATGAAAAGGTCAAGTTCAGTTCCTGCGTCTTAAAAATTTATTCGGCTACGATAACATTACCTGGTTAGATCTTGTGTGCGTTAGTTTGAGTAGCTTTCTGTTTGCTATGGCAACTTTTCCAGAGTTCACCAACCCAAGTTCTCCTCCTGACGGGAATCCTAGTCATTTCCCTCCTCTTGGGAATGTAGGTGCCCCTTATATGGTGACGTTATCCCTTCCAGGGTTAACTGTTGGGTTGCCTGTTTGGTTGTTTTCAACCTCTTTGGTCCCTGCCGTGTCGGCTGATAATCCATCAGTCCCTCCACTTGCACAACATCATGTTGAACCTAAGGTGGACCTCTCTCCTTCGACGCCTACTTCTACGTCTCCTTCTTGTACTTCGCCTGGTGAAAGTTTCGATTCGAATAACCAGGTGGCTAAGAAGAAGAACAACAACAACAAGAAGAAGAATTCTCCTAAGGGAGAGGCTACAAGCACAACTGTTACTCCCTCAAGTACACCAGAAGTCGGGCCCCTTTCCGCTCCTTTGCGGAAGGTTAAGTTTCCTTGTCGATTATGCAAGGAGGACCATCTTCTTCATGATTGTCCTGGCATTCCCAAGATCTTAGAAGTATGGTCTCGTGATCCGGCTCGTCCCTCATCGCCCTCTAGAGCTCATGGGGATGCTACCCTATCAACGGGCAACAGTAAGAAGAAAGGGAAGATTCGATTCCCCTGTAGGCTATGTGAAGGCAATCATCCCCTTCACCTTTGTCCGCTCATGGATAAAGCTTCCGCTGTTCTGGAAGGTCTTACAGCTTCTTCACCCCAACTCTCAGTTGGTTATCAAGGTCTTTCTACAGCTGCAGATCGTCCCCCTACTGACAATGAGTTTGGTTCAAATTCCTCTCTTGTCCAGCCTCCTCTCCCCGAACCTGGTTGTGTCTAGTCTGTTCCAGACAAACCATTGGTCGGAAAGAGTGTCGACCAAAGTTCACCTCCTGTCGACCACTCTGTTTCAGAAGAGCCAAATTCCCAGATTCTTCTCGTCTCATCGGATTCTCCTGAGCTTGATGATGGTTTTCCCATCCCAACCTCTCCGGAGAATTACGACTCGGTTCCTTCCGAGCAGGGGGGCAACCATATGGTTCCCCCACCAAGTAGTTCGGTCGTTTTCCTTCGATTGGAGTTGTTTGAATACCCCTCCCCTTCCATCCCATGTGCCTTTCTGGGTCACTGCCTATGCCTCCCATATGGCGTTGCGTGGCACTATGTTGGATGAGGGGGCATCTGTCAGTCTTATGCCTTCCACTACTTGGCAAGCTTTGGGCTCCCCACAGCTTGTGCCGGTTGCACATAATCTGATGGCGTTTAGCCAACCATTAGGGATCCTTCCAAAGTTCCCTATCACTTTGGGAGGCAAGACTGTCTATATAGATGTCTCGGTTACCCAAGGATCTTTAGACTTCAGTCTTCTCCTTCGTCGTGACTATGTGTATGCCATGGGAGCCCTTGTTTCTTCACTTTTCCGTGTGGTTTTCTTTCCACACGATGAAAGAATAGTGACGATGGATCAATTATTGTTCATTCGTCCACAAGCCCCTCCGGCACAATTGTCCTTCCCTCTTGGTTCTCATCCACCAGTTGCATCTGTCTCACCCCAGATCAACTACGTGGTTATCTCTCCCATGCCTATATCCAGCAATGCCGCTGTCGTGCATAGTGTCCTGGGGGCATTGGGTCTCGACTTCTGAGACATTGACCTCCCACCGGGAGAGCCACTCTTGGAAGCCCCAACTTCTTGTTCATTATGATGAAGTTCGGTTGGAGCATAGTTCACTTTCCTATGTCAAGCTCCGTAAAAAATGAAATAAGGTCTGGTTGGAGCATAGTTCACTTTCCTATGTCAAGCTCCCTAAAAAATGAAACAAGGAGTCCGGAGCATAGTTCATGATCTTGTGTCAAGCTCCCTAAAAAATGAAACAAGGAGTTCGGAGCATAGTTCATTTTCCTATGTCAAGCTCCCTAAAAAATGAAATTAGGGCTGGTCGGAGCATAGTTCATTTTCCTATGTCAAGCTCCTTAAAAAATGAAACCAGGATTGGTCGGAGCATAGTTCGTTTCCTATGTCAAGCTCCTTAAAAAATGAAACTAGGATTGGTTGGAGCATAGTTCATTTTCCTATGTCAAGCTCCCTAAAAAATGAAATTAGGTCTGATCGGAGCATAGTTCGTTTCCTATGTCAAGCTCCTTAAAAAATGAAACTAGGATTGGTCAGAGCATAGTTCATTTTCCTATGTCAAGCTCCCTAAAAAATGAAATTAGGATCGGTCGGAGCATAGTTTGTTTTCCTATGTCAAGCTCCTTAAAAAATGAAACTAGGTCTGGGCGGAGCATAGTTCACTTTCTTGTGTTAAGCTCCTTAAAAAATGAAATTAGGTGTATCGATCATAGCTCCTGATCTTGTGTCAAGCTCGTTAAAAAATGAAACAAGGGTTATGAGGATAGTTCTTTTACTGTGTCCACCTCATTAAAAAATGAAACAACTCCCTTTTCCGATCGATTCTTTGATTAAGATCTCGTAAAATACAAGTCGAGTCTTTCCAAGATCTCGAAAGTGAACCTTCATTCCATCCACTTTGTTGAATGCCATGAAGCTTGGGGGGCATGTACCTCACTTTGTGTCATTATGCTAGGGCCATGCGAACTTATAACAAGCATAGTTTTTTGTTTCAAGCTTGTGTAAACATGAAACCGAATCCAAGCAGAGTTATCTACGGTTCAAGCTTGTGTAAAAATGAACCCATGCCCAAGTCACCTTTAAGCTCTCTTCTGACTCGTAAAATATGAAAATATCGCCGAGTATTTTTCCCTTTTTGACTCGCTAAAGAGAATAAAAATGGAGGTTTTCTTTCAGCTTTTTTCTGACTGTTTAAAGATGAAAAGATTTCCGCGTTTTTCCTCTTGACTCGTTAAACGTAAATAGGAGGCGGTCATCTTTAAACCCTTTTCCGACCGTTTAAAAACGAAAAGATTGTCGGACCCTTGTCGTTTCAGGTTCATTAATGGTTACGAAACGACGTGATATCAATCGCTTTTTTACTTTTTCAGATCGATGTCACTACTTATGAAAAGTACTCCTCAATCGTAATGGTCGAGCAGTTCTTTCGGGCATTATTTTATACTTTTTCGGGCCCGAGAGACACAACTTTACAAAAAGGGACACCCCTGGAGTTTCCTTTTCTGCTGTCTTTTCAAACTCTCGAAACATGAAAAGACGACGAGTTCTTCCTTTGTCAAACTCGTTAAAACCTGATGACATTGGATTTTGTCGAAATGACGCACCACAAGCATATGCTATCCCCATCAAGCTTGTTAAAAATAATTGGGGTACTCGCCAGAAATGGTGGGGGAAAAGAAAAATTTTGGGAACCATAATTATTGTCGTGTCGGTGGTATGTCGCTCTTGAACATGGCACTTCTCTGCTTTCGTGTCGGGGTGGGGATATCTCATCTCATTTTTCACTTGCCTCCGTGGGTTTGGGTAATCCTATTTGACCTCTCATCTGCTCATTGCCTCGTCATCATGACCTCTGATCCATCGATGTGAAATACTGCCATTTCCACTGTCGTGCCGCCAATATGTTCAAGAGAAGTTGACCTCTGACAAGAAACAACCTCCGTTTGATGTTGGTTGTCACCGCCGTGGCCCAATCAAACAGCGTGGGCTGGAGACACTTAGTGGCCAGCAACAAATGATTTTTGCTGGCCTCATGGGGTGCCTGTATCCCAGCTGTCCGGGTAATGGTGAATAAAATAACTCGTAGTACCAGGTCGGGCACCGTATTGATATCTACCTTCTTGCTGTTTGCTCCAAACCGTGCCCCAGGACACACTCGTTCGATCACCTCCTCTATCTTCTCTCCAGAAGGATGACTACCAGTCAATATAGGCCGTGCACCTCGACGCGATAAACCAGTGATGAAGTAGACATCAGAAACATCCAACTCCAATGCCTGGTATTTCAGGCGAAATACCTGATCCTCTGTATCCCAAACATCCACTATGAAGCGCAGTAGCTCAAGTTGTGCACGTGGGTACGAGGTGTGGAAGAATTTCTTCAAGCCACAGTCTCTCAGAGCATTCAGACAGTCATCATCCTCCAATGCCATGGCATCCACGTCATTATGCTCTTGTTCTTTCCATTCTAGAACCATTTTTGACAAAACCCTGCAACCAAAGGTAAAATTTCAATTATTAGATCATTGATGAAACCTAAATTGGAAAGAATTTGCAAATTCAATGGTCAAATGTGTGGCAAAATGAGATCGCGCGGTTGGCGCGACCCCTTTGGGGAAAAATCACCATTGGCGCGGTCCCGCGCAGGAAACCCGCGCCAATGGCGCAACCCTAAAAATTTGCAAATCCCGTTGTAGGGGGCTGGATTATGGATCAAGATCTTAAAAAATGGAATGAAAACAGAGCTAGGGATGAGGCCTCTTACTTGTTGCAGACGGCGGCTCGAATGGTCTCCTGGATTGATCGCAATCAGCAGTTGAAATTTGCACCAAAAACCCTCCAAT
>APFE031700196.1:5051-20397 GCA_000404065.3 Pinus taeda | reverse complement strand
AATTTCTAAGAGGTATAATGATAACTTAAACCAAAATTGAAACAAATAAATTATATATTATTTTCCACATACAATATAATACAATTTTTAAATTTCAAACCTAATTATTTATATGCTAATTTCTAGAGTCTCTACCTTAGTTTCTTTTGGTGCTTCTTTTAGTACAAATTGTATGTTTATTGTTGGTGCTACCTACAACCTAATATACTTTTATGTTATTGTTGGTGTTACCTACAACCTAATATAGTTTTATGTTTATTGTTGGTGTTACCTGCAACCTAATATAGTTTTTCAACTTACATGGATTAAAAAATGTTATAAAAATACAATGGGCCATCCTTCACATTAATAATTTCTAAGAGGTATAATGATAACTTAAACCAAAATTGAAACAAATAAATTATATATTATTTTCCACATACAATATAATACAATTTTTAAATTTCAAACCTAATTATTTATATGCTAATTTCTAGAGTCCTCATACTTAGTTATCTGTGCTCTTTTTAGTACAAGTTGTTATGGTATTGTTGGTGCTACCTACAACCTAATATAGTTCTTCAACTTACATGGATTAAAAAATGTTATAAAAATACAATGGGCCATCCTTCACATTACTAATTTCTAAGAGGCATAATGATAACTTAAACCAAACTTGAAACAAATAATTGTAATGATCTAATTCAAACAAATATACCAGTTATCCATTAATTTTTACATTTAATGTAATCCATTGTAAAAAATTCTATAGAATGGGAAATTTTGATATGAACACATTAAATGGCCATTCAAATCAATAGTTATTATCAACACAATATCTCACCATAAATAAGGAAAATAAAAGTATTTTGCTTTTAGTAATGAAAAACCAAATCAACAATTATTTTATTAGTGTTGTGAAATAAAAATAATAATTCGTGATGTCATACATATAATAACATGAAATAGACATCGGTCATATTAAGGTCCTTCTAAATGTAATTGAACATCTTTAAAAGTAGCTCGCACATCTATGGCCTTCTTGAGTTTATGCAACATTCTTCATAGCACATTAATCAACCAATTATCCTCTTGATTTGTTCCAATGACTGGAGGGGCAAGAATAACATTTTCTTTGGGATTACCTTTCACGCTCTCAAGTGAACAATCCATTGTAATAGTATTGGTTGCATCATATTGGGTATGCATTTCCCATACTTTTTTCAATGATTTAGTGTGTATAACTTTGCTTGGATTGTCAATGACCTTATGTCCCTTTTGTGGTTTACAATCTTAAGAAGTCCACATAAACACAAGTTTATCTTGAATTTTTCTGAAACCAACTTTTTTAAAACTCTTGTCATGCTTTCTTTCAAAGCTGTCGTCCAAATTGCAATGTCAAGATATTCATTTTTGAAACACATTTCAATAAATGTTTTTACATGTGGATGAATCCAAAATAATATTTTCTCTATTGTGTAATCAACATCAGTTCCCATTTTCTAAATATGCCCTTTGTTTGTTGCTTCATCATTGATGCTATGATAAAAAAAAATGTCCTTTAGTTCAAAAATAACTAATTTATTTTCAGTTATTTTGGCTGCAACACAATGACAAATAATCTAGTCAAACCATTTTATTCATGTTATAAAAACTACTAAATAAATTGTTGAGACAATACACTTACGTTCAATGGTTTTTTCACTATTTATAGATGAAATAATAAGTTATTTTATCATCTTGATAAAACTTGGAGTAAACATATCAAACATTCAATCAACTGCCAATAATACTTCTTATTAAACATTCAATCAAATACCAATACAAAAAAAGACATTAGTAATAAACCTTTAAAAAGAAACACACCCACACACACCTTTAACATTATTTTGATTGTTAATTTTGTCCTTTCTATTAGTTATAATAAAAATGTACAACATTATGGTAGTTACAAGCATTAGAGTTCAAAGAATAATAAAATAAATAAGAAGACAAGTTATAATTATTTGCTATGACATTATCTTCATATTTGTAACTTTGCACCTCATCATCATCTTTGTTACCTTTATTTTTCTCTAAATTAAACATATAAAATATTTTGAATTGTGAAAATGAATAAAATCATTAAATAATAAGGAAAAAAAGTGGACAAATTATAAGTACCTGATATTATATTTTGTCCTTAATTAAAGCTTTGTTTCACATTCATTTGATCAATGTCTTTGTTCTCCTTTCTTGTCTCTATAATAAACATAAAAAAAATGTTATAAATTGTGACAATGAACAAAATCCATTAAACTATACAAAAAACGAATCATCTTTAATTTTCCATATAATATTTTGGTCTTGATTGTAGTTTTGTGGGACACTCCCTTAGTCACTATATTCATTCTCTTTATTTCCAACTATAATGATTCACGATAATAAAAATAATAATTTAGATTAAAAAAAAGAGTTACAATGATTAATACTCATTTCTATCCCCATCATTCCATAGTCATTGTTTTGATTAATTTCATTCTTCTCATAATTCCCTATAATAGACATCCAAAAATGTTATGAATATGGAAATTAAATAAATTCAAAAAGTAACAAGAGAAACAACCAAACAAATTATGTTCCTAGTATGATAACTTCTTCTCCTCATGTTTCCATTTCTAAACTTTTTTCAGCATCATAAGCACTATATTGATTTTTTTTTGCTTCCCACATTCATAATTCTTTGTTTTAGAATCTCGATCATTAGTCATTTTAGTAAACACTTTGACAATTAAAAATATAAACAAAATATTATCCAAAGTATTATAAGAGAAACAACAAAGAAACTGTAGTACCTAAATTTTCTAAGTAGTTAATAGATCCTGGATTTGATAGTTGAAAATATTTGTAATTATTCAACATGATTATCCTTTGTGGCTATGTTTTCACAACACATGCAATTATTCTTCCATATGTACAACAAGCCTTGATTAAATTTGTCCCTGCATAAAGAGTAATAACCACTTTTGCATCACTACATTGTTGGTGTTTTTCCAATAAGTCCATTAAAAAATCATAATCTAACTCATTTTCATCAAATGTGTCTGCAAATGTGTGAAAGTATTTTGAAGCTTCCAAAATTTTTAATTCTTAAGTATAAAAGTGTATAGTAAAAACTATATCATAACTATACCTGTTTTGAGACTTATATTCATATGCCACTAGTCATTTTATAGTTTAACTTGGAGTTCTTTATGGCAATTTCCAAAAACTTGCGTACATCATTACAAAACCAAAGTTCTATTAAGAGTAGTAAATTCATTAAACTCATTTTTTCCATAAGAAATCGAAAAAAAATCAATATTATATCCTTGTGGAATGGTTATTTTTTCAAAGCAAGTGTATCCAGAACAATAAGGTTAGTATGTAAAACTGCTTCCAACTAACATTGGAAAAGAGTGCAAAAGTGTTGAAAAAATATCAAAGCCCCCATAATGACAACCAAATTCAAAATTGTTGTCAACTCGTTGAACACTTGTTGATCCATTTATCATTATATCAAGGAATCCACATGCTTTCTGAGAAAGGGACTCTATCTTTGTATTATGTGTTCTTTTTACATAAGTAAACCCCTCACCATGTTCCAAAAGTTGGAAAATATAATATCGTTAATTTCATAATTCTCAAGAATGTTGAATGTGGTAAAAGTATTCTTATTAAGTTTCTCATCATGACTTTCACAATATGTAACCATTGCCTCCAATAATGTTCTATTGGTTTTCAATTTAGAACAATAATCTTTTAATTTTGTGGCATTTGTTGGATGATTAAGTGGAATAAAAAACCAAATGGTTTCATCCAATAGCTTATCTGCTACTGAAGAAATTTCTTCCATGGTTAATCCCCTATGGGCCGAAGAGTACATGTTGTCAAATAATGTAAACTATTTCTCTTGTAGTCTGAAAATTGGGTTGACTTATTGAACACTTTAATGTTCCTAGTTGGTAACAGTTAAAAGCAGGGTACCATTTATCCCAAATAGGTTGATCAATATATAAGAGAATTTTTTTATTACAAAAAAAATTATAATTGGACACTCGAAGGAGGTGCACAACATTTCATCATCGACCTGATAAAATAATAAATATAAGCTAATCAAAAACCATTTATTAGCATAAAGTCTAACCATTGTAACAAAGTATAAACTAATTATAAAATTTTCATACCATTTAAATATTTTGGTGTCATGCTTCTTGAAAATTCTTTTTCCTTGGATGCTTCCTTTGAATTATCATTAGCTTCATAGTCTATGGTTTCGAATTATTGAAGAAAGTATGAATTTATAAATACTATAACTAATCGCATCATTGTATTTGTAACAAAAATGAACAAGAACAATAACAAGTGTAGAACTCACAATAATAGCTAATCATGGTGTTGATTAGAAAAAGGGAACCCCCAAATAATTTATTATGTTCTTTTAATCGTGACTATAGGCAAGTCATCACCTACTAGCTTTCCTTCTAGCACGAGCATAAACACATTTCCAAAAAACATTACATTGTGAATAAATAAATAAAACTATAAAGACTACAACAACATCATATTTACAAAAAAATTATCTTTTATAGTCATGTATATTCTTAGCTTTCTTTAGAAAGCATAAAATCAAAACACAATGGAAGAACATTAACTATGGCAATTATTAGATTTTCTTCTAGATCTTCGTCTAGCACAAATAAAAAACACATAACAACATTGCGAGGTGAAAGAAATAGAGAATGTGATAGAATTACTTCTAGCAGAAACACAAGCATATTTCCAACACAAATGTTGCAAAGAAAAATAAATAGTTGTATCCTAGATTTATTTTTATCACAAACACATGGATATTTCCAATAAAAACATTGTATCGTGAAATAAATATAGCATATGCTAGAATTATTTTGAGCACGAACACATGCATATTTCCAAGAAAAACATTCCAAACCGAAAGAAATCTAGCACAAACTAGTTTTCCTTCTAGCACAAACACAACCACATTGTCATTAAAAATATTGCCAAGGCAATGGAAATGTAACACATGCTAGAGTCCCTTCTATCGCATAAAAGAAGATTGCCAACAAAAACATTGCATTGTAAAGTAAATGTAGTGCACGCTAAATTTCCTTCTATCACAAACACAAAAACATTGTCAATAAAAACATTACAATAATAATCTTTCTTGAGACATCTCCATGCTTATGTAATTTGACATTGCCTTTTAGAGACAATGAGGTTTTAGTCCATGCCTACATAAACTATTGTTACAATATAAAAAATGTAACCCTAAAATGATTAGAAGGTCGTTCATATGGAATATGTGGCTTAAGAATGGGATATGGTACAAACATAAGCATGTTTCCAACAACAACATTGCATTGTGAAAAAAAAACATTCTATTTTACCCTCTATCACAAATACAAGCACATTGCCAATAAAAACATTGCAAAGTGAAATAAATATATCGTAAGTTAAATTTCATTTTAGCATAAAAACAAACACATAACAACATTGTAAGGTGAAATAAATCTAGCATGTGCTAGAATTACTTTTAGCAAAAATAAAAACATGTTTCCAACGACAATATTGCAAAGAAAATTAAATGTAGGACATGCTATATTTATTTCTAATACAAACACAAGCACATTGCCAATAAAACATTAGAAAGGGACATAAATTTAAGCATTGCACACTTCCTTCTGGAGGACAAAAAAAAGAAATACTCATATCAGAATTGGTAGGTGAAAATAATCTAACATGTGCTAGATTTGCTTCTAGCACAAACACAAATATGTTGTGAACAACATCATTACAGCAAGGTAAAGGAAAATATAACACATGTTTTATTTCTTTCTAGCACAAACCTAAGTAAATAACATTATTATATGGCTAAATAAACCTAATACATATTGGATTTACTTCTAACACAAACACGAACATATTACCAATAACATAATTGTAAGGCAACAAGAATCTAGTACCCACAAGATTTTCTTCTAGCAAAAACAAAAACACATTGTGAATAATAACATTGTAAGATGAAAGAAATATAATGTGTGCTATATTTCATTCTATCATAAACACAAGAACGTAACAACATTGCAAGGTCTCATAAATCTACTATGTGCTAGATTTACTTCTATCACAAACACAAGCATATTGTCAACAACAACACTGCAAGAAAAAAAAGAGATCTAGCGCAAGCTAAATTTCCTTCTAGCATAGACAAAAGCATATTACAAAATAAAAATATGCAAGACAACATTTGATTTCCTTCTAGCACAAATAACTATATTGTCAAAAATAATATTGCATTGTGAAAAAAAATATAACATGTACTAGATTTCCTTCTAGTGCAAATTCACAAACATATTGCCAACAACAACATTACTAGACAAAACAAATCTAACACATGTTAGATTTCCTCCTATAAAAAACACAAGCACCTTGCAAATAAAAATATTACAAGGTGAAAGAAATATAATGCATACTATACTTCCTTCTAATGCAAACATAATCACATAACAACATTGGAGGGTGAGAGGTGAGCGAGAATGGAGCAAGGGTTTATTCTGCATGCAAATGGATCTCAGGTTTCGACAGCCACTTTTGGTTGCTTGGCGAGCCCGAAGAACAAACACGAATACCCCTGTGCAAGGAAGAAAGGACTAGGCTGGACATGTGCGGCCACTCCTCTCGACTTACCTAGCGAGCTCCCTACGGACTACCCCCCGAGGTCATCCTCATGCAGCCACTCATTGTCCCAGATGATTCCAGCTCCTCGACGACTATAGTAGACATCAAAAACTGGGCAGCTTCGAACACAAGAGATGGATTTTGATGGGGTTTTGCTTTTCGATTACACTGACAGATAGGCTCGACCTTCTCTTGCCAGAGGCTAACTACAAGGGGTTCTGCAGCAGCCACAGGGTGAATTTAGTGCTCCTTTTGCCCTCCAAAAGATTAGCGCCCCTGATTTCTCTGTAGCGGCAAGGGGACTGAACCATTGTGGGCTCCCCAAGAAGCTAGAGGACAACCTTTATTGGGATGAAAGGTTTTTGGCATACCCCTGCTCGGTTAGGCCCAAGACACTCTGTTCGGTCCAACTCTTGGCGAAGATCGACCCTCACCATCCTGCACAAATAGTCTCTACCTTTAAAGGTTAAGATACCTCCTTGCACCCGAAGGATCAGTCGGGATCTGTGAACCAGGTAAGCCCATTCATATTTTCAAATCTTTTTAAAAACTCCGAATGGGGTTTCAGGCATACTTTGGGTCAAAAACACAAACACAGTTCTAGATCTGAAACAACGCATCATGCAAAAATTCAGATACCCTGGCCATTCAGAGAGCTTGATTTTTGAAGGAAAAATACTGCAAGACCAACAACGCGTGTCGTTGTATCATAGTCATGTTGATTCCACCATCATTCTACACCTGAGAATGCACAGGGGGGTTGCATCCAAGGGTAGAATAGGGCTGGGAGGCAGCACACATTTAGGTTTAGGATCAAAACAAAAGCAAGCACATGAGGTTCTATCATTCAAGAACATTCTACAAGGGAAAAAGAAAGCCCCTGAACCATCCAAATAGGTAGTAAACACTCCAAACCTCTATATAGTGAAGCAGTTGAATTACAACCCAGAATTAAATATTGATTTGCTAGAATCTGATGAGCAATGTGACTCCCTTGAATCTCCAGCAATTATTTGTCGATTTAACTGTTTCTGGCCAAAACCAGTAGAGATCTTCCATTGGATTTCAACAAACTGGTCATTAGAATGTGACATCCATCTCTACTCCAAAGGATTCTTTGTTGTAAAATTCTCATCCCCTAAAGCTAGAGACAATATTCTGTAGGAAGGACCATGGTTTTGGGGTTCAACCAACATGTTTACCACTCCCTGGTTCCCGGAATTTGACACAAACACCATGGTCATCTCCAAAATGCCAGTCTGGGTCTAAATGCACAACCTTCCCCTTCATTTCTAGGAGGACAGAGTTCTAGCTAGTATTGGCAACAGCCTTGGACAGTTCATAAAAAAGGACTCCCAAAGAATAGAGGAAAGGATTTTCACCTACGCATGCATATGCATAGAGGTAGACCTTAGCAAAGGACTTTCGGACAACATCCGATTAATTCACAATAAGAGAATTTGGACACAAAACTTGAATTATGAGAACTCAGCTTTTAAATGCAGGAATTATAGACAAACAGGGCATTTACACAACATGTGTCTAGAAGCCAAAAGGGATACTAGAAGGAAAAAGAATCTAGAGAAAAAACCCAAAGGTTGGCAATACCCCGCACCTGAAACTAAAGAGGAGGATGAAGCTCTGGATGAACTATCCCCACAAGAGGAAAGTCATAATCCAATGGAACCTGTTACACAAGGGGGATCTCCACAAGACTAATCAGATGCTGAGAACCATAGGGTGCAGGATAACTTGATCCCTGACGAGGGGGACATCAATGGGAATAAGAGCAACCACACATCAAATAACGTAGAATCTTACAAGACATCGCCAAATTGGAGGTAGGAAACCATCTTGCTCTTGTCTCTTCGACGCCATCCCAATGGGAATGGTGCAGGGTAGAGAAAAAGAAGGGGTGAAAAGCTTAGCTTCCCCAACCATGTATTTTTATATTGTTTCTTCTACTTATCTCTTGCCTATCATTTGGTCTCCAACTTGATGATGCACTTTCTAGCCAGTAGAACATGTAATTTTGTTATTTATTAATCAAAATTACGCCCTTTTTTTCTGGAAAAAAACATTGTAGGGTGAGAAAAAATTCCAATATATTTACTTTTAAAACAAACATATAAATATTTCCAATGACAACATTGCAGGACAAAACATATCTAGCACATGCTAGGTTTCATTTTTGCCCAAACAAAAACATATTAGCAATAACAACATTGCAAGGTAAAAAAAATCTAACATGTGTTAGATTTCCTTTTAGCGTAAACACAAGCACATAGCAACATTGTAGAGTGAAAAATCTAGCATGTGTTAGATTTATGTCTACAACAAATACAAGCACGTTGCTAAAAACAACATTATAGAGTATAAAAAATCTAGCCTATGCTAAATTTTCTTCCAACACAAACACAAGCACATTTCAATTTGATAGAAATCTAACACATGCTATATTTTATTCTAGCACAAACACAAGCACATAACAACATTGTAAGACTAAAGAAGTCTAGTGCATGCTAGATTCATTCTATCACAAACACAAGTAGATTGCAATCTAAAGGAAAGAAACACATGCTAAATTCCTTCTAGCACAAGCAACCATATTTCCAATAGTAACATTTCATTGTAAAATAAATCCAGTGCATGCAAGATTTACTTCTAGCCCAAAGATAAGCACATTGCCAATAACAACATTGCCAGGTGAAAGAAATCTAATGTGTTTTAGATTTCCTTCTTGTATAAACACAAGTAGACAAAAACATTGTAACTTGAAAGAATTATAGCACATGATAGATTTACTTCTAACACAAACACAACCATGTTGACAACAACAACATTACAGGGCAAGGAAATCTAGTGCATGCTACATTTCTTTCTAACACACAAAAGCACATCACAGGATGAAACAAATCTCATGTGCTAGATTTCCTTCTAGCACAAACAAGGGAACATAACAACATTGTCCCTAGGGTTAAGGAAATATAACACACACTAAAAATAGTTCTAGCACAAAATGAAGTATATTGTGAATAACAACAATGCAATAAGGAAATCTAACATGTGCTAAATGTCCTTCTAACGCAATCACATGTAAAATTCTAATAACATTGCAAGGTCAAAGAATTCTATCATGTTTCTTTCTAGCACAAACAACCAAATTTCAAACCACAACATTGCATTTTGAAAGAAGCATAGTGTGTGCTAAATTTCCTTCTAGCTCAAACACAAGCACATAAAAACAACGTAAGGTGAAAACAATCTAACATGTGTTATATTTAATTTTAGCAGAAATACAAGTATATTTCCAACAACAACATTATCAAGCAAAGGAAATCTAACACATGCTAGATTTCATTCTATAATAAACTCAAGTGTATTCCTAATAACAACATTGTAAGATGAAAGAAATCTAACAAGAGTTAGATTTCCTTTAGCACAAATAATAACATAACAACATTATAGATTCAAACATATATAGTTCTTGTTAGACTACTTCTAACATAAACACGAGCATGGTTCCAACAACACTGCGGGGCAAAACAAATCTAGAATGTGCTATATTTTCTTCTAGTAGAACCACAATCACATAACAAAATTGTAGGATTAAATAAATTCAACACATGCTAGATTTACTTTTAGTACAACCACAATTATATTGCCAACAACAACATTCCAAGGTAAAAATAAATTTAATACACAATATATTTTCTTCTATCGCAAATATAATCATCTTAGCAATAACAACATTGCAAGGCACAATAAATCTAACGTGTGCTAGATTTCCTTCTAGCACAAATACAAGAGCATAACAACATTGCATGCTAAAAGAATTCTAGCACATGATGAATGACAAATATTATTTTTTCCTCCAAAAACTTATTGAGTTTCATTTTCATTTGTTATTATATTGTTGAATACTTATCTAAGAATGTTTGCTGAATAGGATCATATAATTATTGAATTATATCACATCCTGAATGATTTTAGTGTGATGGATCTTTGAATCAATGTAATTCTAAGAGAAACAAATATGTATATTCCTTGAGGAAATGAAAAATGTATCCCTCTCAATAGGCATGTATCTAATACCTAGATTAATATTTTTGGGTATTATTTGTTATAGATATTCATTACTTGATATTGCATTGCATACGTATTGGATTTACAGTTTGTTTCCCCCTTGAACTTATCTTCCGAGTCATGATACTTCTCCTTTCGAACTACATATTTAAGAAATAAGTTCTCACTCTTTAGTTTTGCATCTAGAGACAATGTATTAATTTGATCACAATGTCAATTTTCATCAATGGCGATCCCCTAAAAGTATCTGCCTATGTGAGGAATTCTAAAATAGGGGCATCATTATCAAAAAATATCTAGTTTGTAATATTGTTCGGTATAAAAGGCCTAAAAAATTGTTCATTAGAAAACATATCCATAGAAAATTTTCCCAGTGGTATAAATATAGGAGTTGTGTTTGAAAGTAAATTTGCATTTTCATTTTGACTCCAATGTACATAATTAATATTGAATGTATTAAAATTAGAAATAATAATCCATGCCTCATCTATATAATTCTTAAGGTGATTAAAATACAATGAATTGAATTTCCTAAATGTTTGTTAACTATTTCTAAATCCCTATCAGTTGGAGCTATTTAACTTCCAAATCTATCACTTTTTTAAGACCTTGTATCAAAGCCTCATACTTAGTGACATTATTTGTGCATGGGAAATCCAAGCGACAACACATCAAATATTTGTATCCTTTAAGATCTCGAAGAGTGCATCTAGGCATTTCACATGAACTCGACTTAGAGCCATCAAAAAATAAAAACCATACATTCTAATTTACATCTAAATTTACTAATTCTGAAAATAACTTTGTACATGTTCTTGTATAATATATAGATTATTTACAACAAACTAATTTGAGTGAAAGATCTTAGATTGATTACACACATCTACAAAAGGTGAGCATTCAACAATACATTTCCAAAAAAGAGAGTCAAAATAGTAGTTAAAAAGTGTAGAATTAAAGAACACAATGAACACATTTGAATCATTCAAATCAGTGATCATGTGCTTCATATACCTCTTGCTTTTTATTTTAATTTGATTAGTATTGTCGTTATATGGAAGCCAAAGATGTGACCATTCTATCAAAAAAATATCCATTTATTTTTTCAAACCAATTGTAGCTTAGTACTAAAGCATATGACTCAACCATTATTTTGGATTAGAAAAAATTTTAAGTACACACTTTAATTCACTATGCACTTTACCATTTGAGCATTCTAGTTGAACTTTGGGTGAGCTGCAATAACTGGTAAACTTTTGTACTAGATCTCTGAATTTTGCTACTAGGTTTACACAAATTCAAATGTGTAAAGTCATGTTGTTCACAACTTTACAAAATAACAATGACTGGAACCCAGACATCCAATGTTCCCATTACATGGGAAAGGGTTGCAAAGTCCACGTTGAACAATCCCCTTCAACCTCTTCCATTGGCCCAAAGTAAACCAAAAGAAAAGCATGTAGGAATGGAGTCAAATATTTATGGATCCAGTGTTGTTGTTGAACCCCTAAACAATGTGCAGTGTTATCAGATGTGTCTAATATCTCTAAGGAAGCACCCTTGATTGATTGCTTGAAAAAAACAAAAGCAATTAAGGTTGTACCTCATAATGATAATGCCAAGGGGACAGGACGAGGATTTCCTCGGAATAACAAGAAGATTACTCGAGAGTCAAAGATTAAAAAAGATACTTCACCATCTATTTGTAATGTTGACGATGCATCTGTTGGTGATGCAATCGATATTGATAAGGAAAATCTTGTATATCTCTCCAGAAAGGAAATCATTTTCCTTTTCTATAGGGAAATCCCTTTACTAGTGAGGGAAGGATATTCCTTTCCTCTAACTCAACGAATCACCTACCCTGTATAAAATGAAAGACATTTTCTTACAAAAGATTAGAGAAGTATAAATCTCGAAAATAAATATAAAAGTAATTTTAAGAATGAACTTGAGAATTGGTTGAAAAATGTGCTTGAGAGGATATCCTAGAAATAAGCAAAGCATAGTTAATCATTAAAAAAGAACAACCTCTGGAGACAAAAATTATAACTACCACTACTACAAAAAAAATACTTTTGGGGGGTTGTAATCTGCCTCCAAAAGTGGGAATTAAAAGCAAAATTAACATTAGCTACAATTTTTTAAAACCTCCATCACACCTCCTTCCCCCCTGCCCCTAAAAGCATCACCTCTAAAATTCAATCCTCTTAGGGGCGGTTTTTAAGAGATATGAACTGCCCCCAAATGTGTCACTTCAAGGGGGGTTCCAAACTTGAAAAGTGACTTTTGGGTGGAATTTTTTAGAACCCCCCTCCCTTCAAAGCATCACCTCTAAATGTCAAGCCTTTTAGGGAAGTTTTTTGAAGAGATAGCGTTGATGGGTAGCCAAAATGGTTGGTTGAAGCTTATCTACCAAGTCATTGGCCCTGTGCTATGAGGCGTTGGTTCAATTCTCCTTGGCTTCGTCATTGTCAAGCCCCAAACGTTGGGTCGATTGGGCATGAGGGCCCTTCATGTGGGCTAGACTAAGGGCGTTGTGAGGACAAACAAAAAGGTTTTTTAAGAGATATGAACTAGCCACAAAAGTGACTTTTAGGGGTGATTGAAATAGCCCTCAAAAGTCACGTTTCAAGGTTGGTTGAAAATCACCTAAAAAAAGTCACTTTTGGGGGCGATTTGAAACCCCCTCAAAAATTGACCTATGTGGGTAATTTAAAATCCCCCCTCATAGAAACGTACAAGGGTGGCTTACAACCCCCCTTGTAGCAACTTATGAGGATGGTTTAAAACCACCTTGTTGCAAAGTTTAGGGACGTTGGGCACCCCCCTCGTACTAACTTTTGGGGGCGTTAAGAGCCCCTCTCGTGGCAACTTGTGGGGGCATTAGAAGGCCCCTTTATAGTAGACTTTACATACTTTCACATTTAGATAGGCCCCCTTATAGTAGACTTTACATACTTTCACATTTTTAGATAGGCCCCCTTATAGTAGACTTTACATACCTTCACATTTTTATATTGTGATACTTTCAAACTGTTATGTTGGGCATGAGTGAAGAGGATCAAAAAGTTGGTTAGTTGTATCCAATTGAGGTTGGCTTACATGATGCGTCACTGAATTCATCAAATCAAGGAGAGATTGGAAATCACATTGAATCAGCTTTGCACAAACCTTCATTCGAGCATACAATCATCTCTTTACATTCACCCCATAATGAAAGCATTGAAGAAAATGGATGATGTCATTGAATATAGTGTTGATCCTTATGTATTCTATGGGAATTTTAGGAGGTGTTTGGGAATGTTCTTTCTGTTTTTTTATTTGCACTAAAGGGCATGGCATTATCAAAGCATGAAGGGAAAAAATCTTTGCATATTTCCCAATAACAACCAAGAAAGTTGAAGGACCAATTCCTCCTAGCCTCATCCCTTTACCTCTTTGGGTTATGTTTCCTTCCCAACAAACTCCTACGCTTTATTTCAACAGCGTTTGGTAGGGTATCACTAGTAGTAGAGTTTGTTTAAATCTCAAGGAGCTTTCTCTCCTTAACACAAAGACATTCAGGTATATTTCCATATAATGAATTTTCATATAGTATCCCGTGGTTGGTTTGGTCTCTAACTCTTTGAGTTTGTAGTCTATTGGGTTGTTAGTCCATCTATCATATTTACTTTCCCTCCAAGTGAAGCCTTCAAGTCCAATATTTTCCCTAATTTTTTTTCTCCTCACTCTTTCGTCCTGAGGGAGAAATGCAAGGGGTGGTCAAGGTCGTAGCCAGGGCCAAGGTTGTGGTCGTGTTATAACTCAAGCTCAACCTTGAACTACCCAAATCAAGGTCGTAGAAATAACAATGATTTATACTTGGAAGAAACTCTGTCTTAGCAAACTAATGCACACCCACATGCTCGTTAGATTATTTTGGTTTGGGAGAATGAATTGAAGCATGAAACATATAATGAATTGGAGTTAAATGAATCACAGGATCTCATCCCTAACCCAGGCCATACCAAAGGCCAATACACCCAGTTCCACAGACCCTTTACCTTTTCTGGATGATGAAAAATCTCTTGGAAAAAGCTTTAACATCCAACTTTAAAGGAATTTCATAGTTAGCAACAAAAATACAGGAAATCGACAAGGAATTCCAACTCATTCAATGCCAAATTCAACAACAAAATGATCGTTTAAGTCATATTGAGAATCATATTCCCTGCCTTCCACAAACTGAACTATCGGGCTCCAATGCCAAAGACTTGACGCCAATTGAATCTTTTGATGATTATCATTTTTCTTAACATAGTTTTGAATCTTAATTTTTCTATGTATAAATGAATAGCATGCATTTTTTATATTTTTGTTATATACATAGAGTAAATAGGAGATACATAGACACTTAGGTTTATATAGCCTTGCTTAACATTCTCAGGCTTTTCAGATTTTGGATTGCATATAATGTTGTCAAATGGCCAACATACATGGTTTCCCAATGAGCAAGTTCAGGCCATCTAATTATGGATGATGTTTATGTAATTCCTACCTGTTTTTTAAAATGGAATAGAAA
>APFE031700194.1:114168-139699 GCA_000404065.3 Pinus taeda | reverse complement strand
ATCTTTGACTGTCAACTTATTGAGGGCCCTGAAGTCAGGACACATCCGCCACTCCCCATCTTTTTTGAGCACCATAACCACTGGGGATGAATAAGGACTGATGCTGGGACGAATGACCCCTGCCTCTAGAAGTTCCTTGATGATTTTTTCTATTTTGTTCTTTTGGGTGAACGGATATCTGTATGGGCGCACATTTGGGGGTTGGGTCCATGGAACCAAGGTGATGCTATGATCATGTTCCCCTCGCGATGGTGGAAGCCCATGAGGCTTGTCAAAGACCGGCAGATGGTTGTTTAAAATCTGTTGCATCTCAGGATGAAGTGGCAGCTGCTTGGTTTCGACTCCTTGGATGGCATTAAATTGAGCTACCACTCCATGATTGCCCTTTTCTAACAATTTTTCCATCCTATACGAGCTTATGATAGAGGGGGCTCCTGCCTGGAGTCCTCGGAGGGTATGTGTGTGGTCATTCTGCTTAAAACTCATATACAACTCCTGGAAATCCATTGTGATTGGCCCAAGAGTGCGAAGCCAGTCAACGCCGAGGACAATGTCACAACCCCCCATGTTTATGGCAAACATGTGGGTTTTCAACTCATAATCCCCCATTTGAAGTTTGACATTTTCACAACGGCCTTCACATTTCATTGTGCCTCCATCTGCAATTTGAACTTGGAAGTTAGAAACTGCTCGTACAAAGCAATGCACTGTTTCTGCGACTTTTTGATGGATGAAATTATGTGTACTTCCACTATCAATAAAAACTACTACTGGGCGATGTTTAATAAACCCTCTGATTTTGAGCGTTGGAGGGGAAGAAATCCCTGCCAAGGCATGCAACGAAATAACTGGTTCGTCAGAGACATTGTCCTGTTGGTTATCGTCCTCTAGCGGCTCATGTTCCCCAAGTGTAGGATCTTCCTCTGTTGAGTTGGAGTCAATGGCATCTATTTGAAAGAATTTGTGCTCCTTACATTTATGACCTGGGGAGTATTTGTCATCACAGTAGTAACATAGTCCTTGCTTCCTTCTTTCGGCCATTTCCGCAGGGGACACCTTTTGGACCTTAAGTGTTTGAGTCATGTGCTGCGCCTGTGGGAGGCGACCTTTAGCAGGGAAATTTGGCCGACTGTATTGGGCTGCTAATGCACGTTCCACCTTACGAGCTACCTTGCAAGCCTCCATCCACGTGGGAGGGTGGTGAAGTAGCGCTTGAGCTCTAATGGCTTCTTTAAGACCGCTGATAAAACATTCCGTGTAGAACTCATCTGTGAGACCCTTAGTACGGAAAGCTAACCTTTCAAAAGCATTAATATATTCCTCTACTATACCAGTCTGTCTGAGCTTAGTGAGAAGACCCAAATAAGAGTCTTCTTGTTCAAAGCGATCTTTAAGATCTTTGGTAAATTGGGCCCAAGTCCTAAAATAGCCATTGGAGCGCTGATGCCATTCTCACCATTGCCACCATTCATTGTCGAAGTACATGCTCCCCAACACAAGCTTAGTCGCATCGTCTAGGATCTGATTCAATTTGAAATACTGGTCCATTTGTGATAGCCATGCTGCTGGGTGAGAACCATCAAATTTATGCATATCCAACTTAGGAAGTCGCTGATTGCATGGTGGATGGGTGTGCCAGTCGTGAGGAGAGTGGCTAGATTCACCGTAAATTCCTTCATACCCATTATACCCCTCCTCGTGGGCTTGCTCCTTGCCGTTTGACCTCAAATCCTCCTTGCCCTCTCCTTGCCATTTCTGTAGCTGGAGACTCATTCCTTTCAGTAGTTGGGACATGTTATCCAGATCTATTTTGTCCAGCTGAGTGTGGATTTTGTTCACCGTTTCCTCCAATTTGTCCATCCTTTCATTGGCCATCGCTTGAGCTCTAGGTGCTACCATACACCGTTGTGATGAAAAAAATTGGGACCGCCAAAAAAAATTTTTACCCAATTAATTGAATGGTACCACCATGCTCAGCTCGTCGTCCTGATTTTAATGGGCTATATCACCAATAAGTGTCCCGGAACATCTCAGACTTTTTTTTTTTTTGTTATTTTTTTATTTTTTATTTTTTTACTCCTAACGGAGTTTTACTCCTTCTTGATCAATACTGCAGTCGTCAAATCCTCAAACTGTCAATGCGGCTAAAAGTCCTGCGACAATTATACCCTTGTATAGGAACCCTGCACAATGCTTCTGGTCTGCTGGATCTGAGAGAACTAGCAGGTTGGGACCGATGTCTGCTGCTGCTGCACTCCTTTGCTCAAGCGGATCTGGAAGAGATGATGAGTAAAAAGGAACTAGGGTCTTGGGGAGTGTCAGGTGCTACAGATCGAAATATACATAAGGGTCTGGCAGTAGTACTCGGCCCAATGTTTCAGGGCTCTAACTAAGGAGGGTCGACCTTACCCTTAGCCGTACCACCCGACTACCCTATCGTACGGGCGAGTAATCTCTTCGAGTGCTGTTCTCGGTGTACTGTAGCCGCAAGACGGTCGCTGGTTTATCTATGGCAAGGTTTTTAGGGAGCCTATGGGGCTTCCGATATACCCATAGGGTACGTGGAAGACAGTCCGTGCGTGGTTCGGTCTAATGCGCTACTACTCGAAGGGGTACCCACAGGGGTTACAAGGGAGTCCAACAGACGTGACCACCTCTTGTATTTCCTGTGTGCATGCCTCCCCAAATCCGCAGATTTATGCACTCAATGATAGATCCTGTGGTTTAAAGACGCCGAAACACGTCTCGAGCCAAAAAAAAAAAAAAAATTGCTACTAAATTGGAGATCCCACCAGCCTTGGAAAGTGCTTTGATACCACTTGTTATGCTCTTAACCTGCAAATGATACCCAAATACAGAATATGCGAAGAAAAGAGACCTAGAATATAGAGTATGCGAAAAAAAGATACCCAGAACACAGAATAGAAAGGAATTTATTATTCAGAGAGTAATGTTCACTTGCCTCTTCAAGGGGGCAACCTCCAATAGAGCAAAGCTCGATTACAAAAATAAGACACGATGCTCCTCGCAAGGAGTTACTATCCTTTATATATGACTCCTACAAGTAATACCACGGGTCAATACCGCTTATTACTAATACCGTTGGCCCATTTGCAACTAACTGTGGTTCCTTTATTAATTGCGGATTAACCACTTACAATTATTAATATGGGCTTTATTGACTCTTAACTATGACGTGGTCCCATTACATAGATAAGGGGGTTAGGGTGGGACCCTAACAGTGAAATCATCAGCTCGATCTTCCTTGTAGCTTCCTCCCTAATGAAGTTATGAGTCACACCATTTTCCACCATTGTGAGTAAAGTACCTTGCCCAATCTTCATATTCACATACTCCAACTTGTTCCTCTCAAGATCCCATCGTGGGATAGCTTCCGTAGCTACCAAACTCCTAAAATCTGCATCACCCCAAAGGTTGGTTCTTCTTTCTTCTTCTTCACATTGGCTTGTGTTGCTACAGCCATCATTAGTCTAGAAGTACAATTCTTCACTGCATGGTTCCCTCCGTACAATCGACATTTCAGAGGCTTCTTCATCTTCGACTTGTCATTCAGTTGCGAATGCTCCTCATTTATAGAATTCTCTCTCAGTTTATCAGACTTCTTCTTTCTCTCTTTGGTCCCTTGATCATAATGTTCTACCAAATGATCAACTGTAGCAAATTATTCTTCTAGGGTCTAGATATTTTGCCTCTTCACCTCATTGTGTGTCTAAGGTTTCAATACTATGATGAAATTGAACACCTTGTCCTTTTCCGCCATATTGGGTAGCTCCAAGATCGAACTCGAGAATTCCTGTTGATATGCCTGTAGATTCCCTGTTTGCTTAATGTACTTAATCTTCATCCTTGCATCCAAAGCCTCATCTTGTGGGCTAAAATGAGTCTGCAGAGCCTTCTTCATATCGTCCCAAGTAGACATGTCATCAACACCACCATTGGCAATCTGATCCAACTTCTATCTCCACCATGTCTTAGCATTATTAGTAAGAAATTAAGCATCTACCTTGACCTTGGCTTCATCATCAAGTATGCCCAAGCACTCCAAGTATTGCTCCATATCTCATAAGAAATTTCCAAGTGCTTTGGCACAACTCATTTGACCACAAGAATCAGTTCATTGACTTTCACATGAGAAACTCCTCCAATTGTTCCCTCCCCAACTACTTTCTTCAAAACAACTATGTCATTTCAAGCATCGTCAAGAGCTTTCTACAACTTCAAGATTTCCTCCAAACCCTAATCTCTTGTAGCACTAATGTCCCTGACTTCCTTCTTTGTTTGAGCATACTCCCATTCAGTATACTTGTATCAAACCTTGAGGTTCTCATATGCCTCTTCCAACTTTGTGAACCCATCCCTCATTTCAGCATTCTCGACCTTCAACGAAGCCATCTCTGAAGAAAATTCCTCCATCTTGTCCAATACTTTGTCCATAAAAACTATCCGACCATACCTGCTAGATTCCTTTGTTACCTGAGGTTCTTCCACATGGTTAGCCATCATTTTTTCTTGTGATCATGTCTATACGATACACTACTTCATTCAACTTCAACCCTGTAACTTGTCCTTGTCGAACTTCTTCAACAAATCTCAACTTGCCCTGAATCAAGCTCTGATACAAACTGTCACAAAGTAGTAGCTGTATCCTTCACTTCAATTAAATCCTTGCATAAAGTGGGCTCTAATACCAACTATCACGAAGTGGCAATTGTATCCTTCACTTCAATCAAAGCCCTGCGGAAAGTGGGCTCTGATACCAACTGTCACACCCCTATCCCGATGGTAGTCCTTCAACCACACATAGGAGGGTGAAGAACCGCTACACTCTTTTTTTTCACCAATACCTGAATGTAAAGATGGCACATAATTCTCAACACTTAGTCAATTTTCCAATTCTTCACATGTTATATTGCGATGGAAATAAAAACTCATTTATACTTCATCATTTAATCAATATATGCACAATGGATAAAACACAACATTCAATGGGAGGGGCAAATCCCAATACTGAAGTCTACCCAAATATAATACAAGTTCAAATATATAATAATTTTACCACAGTCGTTGGTGGGCTCCAGTATTGCAGCAATAATGCTACAACTCCTGGGGCTTCCTTCTTTACTTTTATCAACCCGGTAGTTCGTAACAAACTTGGAAGCGATGGTGTTGTATGCACAAGTACTAGATCATACTGCAAGCTGTCACTTGATCAGCTGGCGCAAGTTCAATAGGAGTTTAAGCCAACTTCTATTATTTCTCAGAAGAAGCTTTTACTGTGATGGAAGAAAGCTAACTCTATAAAGGCTATTCTACTTGCAGAAAGAGAAGGAAAACTGAAAGGAAATGCAAACCCTAGCAAACCCTAATTTTGCAAGAAAAGAGATAGAAATTACTGAAATGGGTGCCATTGAATACTGAAAAGGTAAATTTCATTTATTCAAGCTACTTCTAAAGAGAAATGAGAGGGAATCATCTTTTTGTACTTTTGAGTATTTTTATGTGGAGATATTATGCTTATCGTTTGACTGGTTGTGACTGTGCATAGGTTTGGTGGCAAAGGAATATGGGGTTGGCTTTTGCTGAAAATGAGGAAGGTGTGGAGGGGTCCTAAGAAGTGCCTAGTACCCTTCTAGAGACTTCCATTGCAATCAGACTCCGAAAAATCGCTCACATGAACTTCTACAGGAGGCTGCAGGGGATCTACAGGAGTTTCTACAGGAGAATCTATAGGAGGAGGCCGAAAGTGGTTTTTTGGACGTTTGAAGGTGGGAAAATGATGGGAGAAAGGAAAATAAGGCTAGATTAAGGTGTTGAGGGGTTTAGGACTCTGTTAATGAAGATCAAGAATGAAGGAGATGGTTGGATTTGTTCAAAGGGCAAGAAAGAAACTTTATGGAAAAATGCAGGAATTAGGGAAGATTGGCCAAATATAGAGAAAGAGTGGGGAAATCCTTGAAAGATGAACTAGTACAGGCTATGCTATGGAGGAATTATGAGTTGGAATGTTCTACTCATGAGCTGCACACTTACTCCTCAAAACCGACCCAAGAAAAAACCGAAAAACAAAGCTTATCTATTTTGACCTAAAACAGAGTACTACTGAACAAAAATTTATGAATAGAGAGTTATGTGAGAAAGCCATGGTAAATTAACATGAACTGGTCTAAGCATTTGAATCCAAGCAGATATAAACTTCTCCAACTCAAAACATCACACTAGCAATTGCATGAAAGGCAAAAACTGTGTTTTTGGTGGCAGCAGTAGTGCCTTGACCTCAAATCATGGTCCCAAGGAGGGAGAAAGGAGATCAAGACCTACTGGTAGCCTTTTTGGATCTTTCTTTGTTACTTCAGCAAACTACTTAAGCAACTTGAAGCAAGAGCAACTAATTTAACCATCAAAAGCAACCTATTTTGCCAAACAAGATTTAACCTAAACAACAAAAATCAGCTTATGAATGCAAGAAAAAAGCATATAAATACACAAAGGAGGTGCTGGGCAGCATGGGTTGGGCCCTAACCCAAGAGCTTCAACCCTCTAGGAAAGATCAGTACTGGTTCAAAACTAGATTCATTTTCATTAATCAAAAAATAGTAGTTACATCACAATATTGTCTTCAAAAAGAGTTTGAAAATGAGTTGAGTACAAGGCTTCACAAAAGTTCGAAAGTAGACTATGAAATGGCTAACCTACTGAGGCTTGAAGCCTTCTTATTTATACAAGTGGGGACTCCCAACAATCCTCCTAAACTTAAGGAACTCGACTGCCTAAACTGAAAATAACAACAACTCTACTAGACTTGCTCGGCTGCCCCTTTGGATCACCATTGTGGGCCTTTGTACTCCGGGCTACTGGTGGAGAACTCGAGGAAGGCATCATTAATGTAGGAGACACCCATACTATAAGTCCTCAGCCCTGTTTCCTCGAGTTTGGCTGCCAATCTGCTCATAAATTCCTAGTCCTTGTCCAAAAATGTCCAAAAATATGCAATAAACACTCATTAGACTATGTGGCAAAGTGACTATCCCCATTCACTCTTTTGACATAAATATATTCAGAAACATGCACAAAACTATTGATAATGGTGGATTAAATGAAAATAATAGGAAGAATGAGCCCATATAGTTACCCATTTCTGGGGCTCATCATCACCCCCCTGCTGAATGGGTTGCTCATCCTATGAGCAACTAATCCAGTTCTTCATCTTTGATACCTTTAACAGCTCCCCTGACAGCCCAAGCCTCTGAGGTGATGTCCTCTTCTCTTTCATGAAAACCTGCATTTTTGTCCACTTCCTCCCATTGTTTATGTTCTTCCTCCTCCTTGACCCCTTCCAACAGTCCTAACAGTAGTGGAGGACTGAACTTAAGATCAATCCAGTTGGCTTTCAAGTTTTGCATTGATTGTTTGTATAACGACACTCTCACCATAGCCTCCCTCATTCTGGTTGGGGAGTGATACTCCCTGATATTTAAGCTATATGACAATGTATTCCACCTTCTCATGCAAGCATGAAGGTAGTCATTGCCAAATAATCTCTCCATATCTTCAATGAGCGATAGCTTGTGCTTGCCTGTCAACATAATCAGGGAGAACTTGAGGATTGCTTGCATGGTGTTGATGAGCATAGATGAGAGCTGAGGGGTTTTCTGGTTCGGCCCTTATCATCAGGGGCTCGCTTAGCTCTTTTTCCATTATCTTTTGAATTTCCACTGCTCTCTTTTCCTCATGGCTCATCCTAGAAGCCATAGCCATGAGCTGTAGGCCTCCCAATCCAGCATTTGGATCCCATAAATTCATTTTAGGGAGTGCCATATTTTGTAGGTAAAATTCTACTAATTTGGCTTTATCCTCGGTTGAACCACTATCACATAGATGCATAAACTAACCATAATTTTGGAATGGGATTGTGCCCCTCTGGGCCAATGTTTTAATCTGGAATTGGAGCCATTGTTCTTTGAGATATAGTGCATAGGATCTAGCTGGTTGTCTACACTGTAAGGCCTCCATTGCCCAGCTGGCCGTGCA
Organism: Pinus taeda; assembly: GCA_000404065.3. Lineage (NCBI taxonomy): Eukaryota > Viridiplantae > Streptophyta > Pinopsida > Pinales > Pinaceae > Pinus > Pinus taeda. The sequence goes on along the minus strand of APFE031700194.1, from coordinate 131,650 downwards.
GGCCATCTGGGCTTCCTTTTCCTGCAACTATTGTTTCAAAATCAACACTTCAGCTGTTGTTTGAGATTCTTTCTCTTGCTGCTATTTCTCTGCTGCTTCATTATCTGCTAAGGGATCTTCTCGCTGTTGCTGCCCTTCCAAGATTGGTAACTTGTCTCCCCCTTGAGTTTCCTGTTCCTGTAACTACTTTTTCAGCAATTCACTTTCTTCCTGTAGTTTGGCTCTTCTAATGCTCTCTATGTGCCTTACCATGCCCAACTCCCTTCTAAATTCTCTCAACTTATCTTCCATGTGCCCTATATCTTCAACTCCTTTAGATTTAGCAGTCTGCATCCAGGTGTGGGTTCTGACCATTTATTTTTCTAATTCAAAGAAAAGAGGCACAACGAATTTTTGTGGGATGATCTTCCCACCTTCTAGAAGATTGTAATAGGAGCCTAAATTAGGCTGAGGGCTTGGTTCATGTATTTCTTTGCCCTTGCCTTCCTCTTGTGACTGTTCTGCTACCTTCTCTTCTAATTTTTTAGTTTCTTTCAGCTTGGCCAGTGTCTTCTGTAGAGAGGTTTGAGCTTCCTGTAGGATTGCTTTGGAGTCCATCAATTTGATTCTTTCCTTCCAGGTGGAGGTTTTGGGACTCCCTCTCTCGTAGGTGATAGAGATCTTGGAGGGAGATTCCTCCTCCTTCTCAGCAGGTGTATCGTCGATGATAATGGGTTCTTGGGATGGTGGTTGGGCCTTGCCCACCTTAATCCTGGTGCTCCTTCAAGCTTTGAAATACATGAATGTTTGTCTTTTTCTTTTTCCCTTTTGTTTTGCTGGAGTGCTCAATGCAACAAGCACAGTTGCTGCTTCCTTTGCCAATGTTTTAGGGGATGTTTCTTTTTGCTGTTCTTTTCCTTCATCTTCTGCAATCTTTCATGTCTCTGCTGTTTTGTCTTGTGTCTCTGCAATCTCTGGTGGTGTCTTCTCCTTTTCTTCCTGGGTCACTACCTCTCCTGTGGTAGTCTCTTTTCTGGGATTTCTTGGGCTTTTTCTTCTCAACTTCTCTTATTTTCCTCTTCTCTATTTTTGAGGCTGTTTTCTTTTCTGCCTTAGGTAAAACAGTGGATTTGTCAAGTTTCTCCTCTTCTTTCTGCTTCTCCTCTGTTTCTTGTTCCTCCTCCATTTGAATATTTTGTGTCTCCTCATGAATTTCCTTCTCAATTTCCTCTTTCTCCTCCTCCTCCTCACTGCCAAATGTCCTAAATCAAATTTTTGATGTCATCTTCTCTAGACATATTCCTGAAATTTTCCCAAGCTATGGGGATGGTGTATGTGTGTAGCGCATCTTTTACCATTAATTTGATGAGGCCATGATGGGCCAGCTGGTCTAGGACCCCTGCATTCAACTTGGTGTCACATTCTATCAAAGAATGGAGGAGGAAATATGGGAGACTGAGTTCCTAATTGCAGGTAGGTCCATCCCATATCTCAATTCATGCAATAACCTGAAGTGATAACCATAAATTATACTGAACCTTACTTCACAAGTGATATATTTCATTATCTAGTAGTTGACTTCACTCCATGGAGGAGGTAAGCTTGTCCTTCTGACCCCATTTTTATCCTCTACATGATGCTCCTCAGGTTGAAAAAATGTCTTCTTAGCAACCTATCCCAATGTTTTTTCCTCCTTGCTCCAAGGGAGCCCAAGTGGAAGGCTTGTGATTCTACTGATAAAATCAGGTGTAAGCTCTAGGGTCAGACCGCTGAAACTGACTGTAGCATGTGTTTTCGAATGGGGTCTTAAGGACATCAAAAATTCTTCGGTCACCTCGTCATCATATCCATGAATTATTTCAAAGAAAGTCATCTAGTTTGCCCTGGTGAAGAGGGCCACCACCTCGGGGTGCTTATGCAACTTATTGGAGTTCAAAGGCTCCTTTCTCATAAAACCTCCTGGCATGGTGTTTAGTGGTTTCTGAAAGTGCTCAGGTGAGGAAAAAAACAACAATTTCCAAAATCAGAAATAGAGGGACAACTGAGTTTTGTCTTTTTCTGAAATTGTAGGAGGAATTTCCCGTGTGCTTCTTCTTCACAACACTAATTTGCAATTTTCCCTTTATTCAAACTATTCTCGACCTGAATTTGCTTCTTGGTTCTTGGAAGAAATCAATACTTTGACAAAACAGGGACTATATAAAACAATGGTTTTTCACAAAGTCAACAGACTTGCAAGTTCATTTCCTTCCCAGGCTTGATTTCTATGATTTCATCCCCCTTTTTTATAGCAGAATGTGAGGAAGAAAAAGGTAGATTTTGAATGCAGAGAAGGAAACAGAGAGACTGTGTAGAACTCAAAAAAAACACAACAGACTTTTGAACTTCTCTTTCCTTGCTTTTTTTCCTCCAATACTCTATTTTTAATCCACCACCTTATCTAGACATATCGTATGCAAAGAAGGTTTCCAAGCCTACCTCATTCCTAGCTCGAATTTGACAAAAATTTTGACTTTTTCTACTACAGAGCTGCTCTCTATCCTTCCTGTAGAAATCCTCATGTAGACGGTGTTCCTGCTCTTGTAGAATGCAGTAGTGCTCTTGTAGAACCCGATAGGCGGGAGAGTTTTGAAAAACTGGCAAAAAATGGCTGGTTCGTTGTTCTGAAGGTGGTAGACGAGTACCGCAGTTGAGAAATTCGTAAATGGAAGTGAAACAAAGGGTGGTGGAGGCTTAGACCGCAATGTACTTAACTAATGGCATAATCCATGATGAGGAGGTGAGGTGGCTGGATGGGTACGTTATCCCCATCTGGACCGTTGGTCCTACGCTAGTGTAATTATGGTTCTTCATGTTGCCTGACCACCATCACCTCTCTTACTCCCGTTATACGCCGCCACCACTACCGGTTCTGAATGTTTTCCTCCCGAGTTGACATGCCATGTGTGCTGACTACGTATCTAATCGGCAGTTTCAATTGGATGAGGCTGAATTGAATTCCATGAGGGTGTGTGAACTACATGAGGGTGGCCAATTAGCTGGCCACCAATTCCACTTAATCGTGACCATTCCCATAGTTCATTCAGTTTTAAAATAATATTCATGCAATCGAGGAATAGGTTCAAGCACTTACCTGCTTAGTCGTTGTTGTGCTATGCATGCTTCAGACTTTGGTACTTCATTTCCTCGTTGTTGTTGCTGTTGGTTATCTGCATGCTCGGCCTTCGGCTTACGCTGATGATTTCTCGATCAAGATCCACTCCTTACATGCTTCATACATCCTGCTACGCTGAGCATATCTTTGGAGTTTGTTTTTCAAAGGGATCAGCAGATACATGAATCCTACAAGATTCCCTGTAGCTGCTGCTCCTTCTGAAATTTAGGCTGATACTTGAGAAGGCTTAAAAAGACAGCTGACAAAGGTTCTGAATGAAAGAAATAGTAGTTGGGAGGTATCAGGTAAGAATAAGAAAGAATAACACTGCTACTTTATTTGTCATCATTTTTTTGTGTTTACAAAATGAAAGAAGCAAAATTTATGTATTTTGTCTGTGCAAGGAAAGAAAAAATGAGTAGAAATGTGGGCGTGCAGGGATGAAATGGAGAGCTAGGCGGATGGATGGTGGCAGGGAGGTCCACTGGCCTTCTAGATGAACTTCCAACCCTCTTGTTCTTTTCTAAACTTGATTTTGGCCTTTCTGTAGTTTCTACAGGATCCTCTTGTAGAATACACAGAGTTTCCTATAGGATGCAGAATTTTCAGAACAAATGAGACCGAGGCCTGGAAAAGGATAACGGAGATGGAGGGATGGACTATGAAGGGTGTATGCAGCCTGGCCATGTCCTTTTTCTCTTGTGTGACCCTCTTGCAATCTGCAATTCATTCAAAAGAAATTAAGCTTTGTTCTCTCTCTCTTTTTTTTTTTTTGAGACAACTAGGGCGCCTGCACGAGGTTTTCACTCTCATCGTCTGCCTTGGGTGCCTCCAAAAGGTTTTCACCCAGGGATCTTTTATTCCTTTTTTTTCTTTGGGGTGTGGGTGGAGTGGAGATAGGGACTTGCTCCACTACTAACATTGTTTTTCCCAGATTCTCAATGAACTCTTGCTTGGAAAGGTGCTTCCTATAGATCTTCAATCTATGCCCATTGACGAGCATGGGGATGGCTTCTTCATCTATGGTCTGGATAAGGACTGAACCATTGTCATTGCATTTTTCTACTGTATATGGTCCCAACCATCTTGTTCTCAAATTTCCCTTGAAATCTTTATATATTGAATCATACAACAACACCCAATCTCCTTGCTAGAATTGCTTTTCTTTGAGGTGTTTGTCATGCCATATTTTTCTTTGAAGTTGGACTACCTCTGATTGGAGTAGGGCCTACATTCTCTGTTCATCCAATCCATTTAGCTGAAGCAATATTTTCTTTTGTGCATGGCTAAGATCTAGGTCCCGCTGAGCTGCCGTCCTTAATGTGTTATATTCAAATTGTATTGACAGTAGAGCCTTCTTCCCGTAGACCAGCTGATAGGGTGTAAACTCTGTTGTGGTTTTCCAGGAGGTGTTATAGGCCTAGGTGGCCTCAACTAATCGATCTGCCCAATCTTTTCTGTTGTTTCTCACTACGTTAGTCAAAATTCCTTCCAAAGCTCTGTTGGTGACTTCCACCTGTCCATTTGCTTGTGGATGATAAGGGGTGGAAGTTTTGTGCTTAATCTTGTGGTGTCTGAGCAGATTTTCAACCAAATTGGAGGTAAAATAACTCCCTTGATCTGTGACTAACTCTCTTGGGTAGCCAAACTTGTAGAAGATATTTTCCCTCAAAAGCTCAGCTACTTTTTCTTTTGTTGCTACTTTGAATCCCTTTGTTTCTGCCCATTTTGTCAAATAATCAATAAACACAATGATGTAAGATTTCTGTTTTGAAGGAGGGTTGATAGGACCCACAAAGTCCATGCCCCACTTCTCAAATGGCTCGAAAGTCACTTGAGGTTGTAGGGGCATCTCATCCCTTGGAGTCGATTTCCCCATCCTTTGAAATCGGTCACATTGGCTGATGTATCTTCTAACATCTTGATGAAGAGTGGGCCAATAGTAACCTGTCTGCAAAATTTTGAAGGAGGTCCTCTTTTCTGCAAAGTGGCCCCCATAAGGGCCATCATGACAGGTTAGGAGGATGTCAAAGACTTCCTCCTCCCTGACACATCGCCTCAAAATCTGATCTGGGCCAAGTTTAAAAATATTGCCCCCAATCCAAGTGAATGGGGCACTTTTCCTCATGATCTTGCTCTTCTCTTTTGAGGACAGGTGTGGCAGAAACTGTGCTGAAACCAAGTAATTTGCTATATCAGCAAACCATGGAGAGAGTACTGAAATAGAAAATAGGTGTTCATCTGGCATTTGATCATCCACCATTCCTTCTTCACTTGTAGGCAGATCTAGTCTAGATAGAAAATCAGCAACACTATTTTCCTTACCTGGCTTATCAACAATAGTCAAGTCAAATTGATGCAATAAAAGTAACCATCTAATGATACAAGCATTTACATCTGGTTTATTCATCAAATACCTAATTGCAACATGATTAGTGTGTACGAATGTTTGATAGCCAGTGATGTAGTGTCTGAACTTGTCTAGGGAATGGACTACAGCTAGGAGCTCCTTTTCGGTTACAAAGTAGTTTAATTCTTCCTTGGATAGGTTTTTACTGACAAAATATATGGCATAAGGAAGCTTCTCTTCAACTTGCCCTAAGGCTGCCCCTATCGCTTCGTTCGAGGCATCTGTGTGAATGTGGAAAGGTAAGGCCCAGTTTGGATCTCTCAAGATTGGGGCAGTTACCAGCTTACCTTTCAAGGCATCCAAAGCCTCTTGATAGTTGTCAGTCCATATAAACTCAGCATCGTTTCCCAAAAGACCAAAAAATGGAGAGGCTAGCTTACTAAAATCCTTAATGAACCTTCTACAGTACCCTGCTAAGCCTAGAAAACTCTGAACATCTCTTACTTTTTGAGGAGGTGGGACCCTTTGGATGATAGCAATCTTATTGGAATCCACCTGTAATCCTTGCTGAGAAATTGTATGACCTAGCACGGTCCCTTTAGTCATCTGGAATTCGCATTTTTTAGGACTGAGGGACAAGTTCATATCAATACACTTGGCTAAAACTTTTCCCAGGTTAGTCAAAGCTTCCTAGAGTTAGAACCATAAGGGGTAAAGTCATCCATATAAATCTCCACTGAATCATGAACCAGTTCAGAAAATATGCTCAGTACTTCTCTCTAGAAAGTGGCAGGAGCATTGCACAACCCAAAAGGAAGGACCCGGTATGCAAAAGTACCCCATGTACAAGTGAAAGTGGTCTTATCTTGGTCTTCCAGGCTGATTTGGATCTGGTTGTACCCGCTAAAACCATCCAGGAAGGAGAAGAACTTCTTCCCTGCCAGGCCATCTAACACTTGATCTATGAAAGGCAAAGGGAAATGGTCCTTCTTGGTGGCCTTGTTTAGTTCCCAATAATCTACACAGATTCTCCACTTCCCATTTTTCCTTGGCACTAGCACCAAAGGAGAAACCCATTCGCTGTCAGAGATGGGGCAGATGAATCCTGCATCTAGCAACTTTTGCAGTTCTTCATTGACAATGTCTTTAAGGGCTGGATTCATCCTCCTTTCAGGTTGCCTAACTAGTTTACAATCTTCTTTAATGTAAATCTGATGCGTACAGAATGAAGGGTGGACTCCCTTCATCTCCTTATAGCTCCAAGCAAAAGCATCCAAGTGATTCTTCAATAAGCGACATAGTTCTTTCTCCTGAGAAGTGGATAGGGATGAGTTGATCTTCAAAGTTTTTCCTAGGCCAAATTACACGTTTTTAACTCAAAGGGGGGTCGGATCAGCCACACAGAGATCAACTAAAGGATTAGCTTCGGTTTCTTCCACCAACTCTTCTAAGGGCAACACACTTGAGGGTGGATTCTGAATCAAGTAATCAATAAGATCATCCTCGGTTTGTGGACCCCACATGGTAGCTTCTAATATACACAATGGTGCGGAATAGGCTTCATCCTCATCTTCCTCCTCCAACTAGAGAGGTAAATCATGTTCTAGCAGAGGTTGGATAGGAGGATAGAGGACTAGCTGTTTGGACATATGCCCATTCTTGATTGTCATGTTCCCAGCTCAACAACTGATGTAGGCATCTATAGTAGCCAACCAAGGTCTTCCCAGGATCAAAGGGTACCCAGTGAGCTTTGCCTTTGGTTGGAGAACCAGGAAATCAGCAGGGTACTCCCAGGAAGCAATAGAGACCATGACATCTTCCACAATCCCCTCAGGGGTCACGGTGGAGCAGTCTACTAACTGTAGTAGTGTTGAGGTATTTCTTAGGGAACCCTGAAGGTTGAGTTTGAGCATAGTGTCCCTAGTCATCACATTAATGGCAACCCCTAGATAAATTAAGGTATGGGGGATTATGGTGCCATTGATGTGGACATCGACTACAAGACTCCCACGGTCTAGATATTTTGGACAAATTACCTGCCCCAACATCAGGTCAGACAGCTACCCTATGACATTGATAGTTGGGGCATCTATCTTTCACCTACCTGGGTGTTTGAAACACTTCTCCATGATCATCTTGTTGTATATAGGCACATCCTTTATGGCTCAGAGAAGTGGTATTTTTGCACATAATTGTTTCAGTTCTCCCAGAAGTTCAGTTTCTTTTGGGGTTAGTTGTGTGGTTCCAGTTAGTCTCTCAGGAAAGGGTGGAATGACTTTGGGTTCACTTTCCTGTTTTTCTTCCTCATCCTCCTTAAGAGGAGGTTGGCTATCTGGGAGAACCTTCCTAAATCATAGGTTAATCTCTTGAATCTCCATAGCATAGGTTGGGTATGATGTTTCTCCACTATATACCTGTTGGGCCTCTCGGTTGTTGGGATTTGGGTTCGGTTGAGCAGGTATTTGGGATTGTCTGGGAGGAGCAGGAGGTAATGGTTGTGGTTGAGCAAGTGGTGGAGGCAAAAGAGCAGGAGGAGAGTTATACTGGGGCCTCCACCCCTGATGAGGTGCATTCTGCTGAGGTTGTGGCTGAGCATAAGAGTGAAATGAGTGAGCAACTAGGGGAGCCTAGTATTGAGGAGGATATGACCAAGGAGGGGGTGTGGACCAGGAGGGATGAGTAGGGGGACCCCAAGAAGGCATGGAAGTGGCTTGATTTGGGTGGTAATAGCTCTGGGAGGTCCCTTGCATTCCCTGTTGGTAAGGTCTAGGTCCATGTGGCCTCCTTTGGTTCATGAAATAGAGTGGTCCAATGGCAAGGAAGGGCACTAATTCATAGGATGGTCTTGTTCACAAACTACACACACTTCTATAAAGTGCAATGGACATTCGTTCTTAGGATGCTTTCTCGTGCACCTTGGACAAAAGATGGCCAAAGCTCTCTCAGCTTCCTCTTGTTTCCTTTTGATATGCAAGATATCCATTTGCATGGCAAGAGTCTGCCTCACCTTGCTCTTGAAATCTTCGAGTCGATTCTCAAGTTCGTTTCTAAGGGATGAGCTAGATGAGGATGTACTGGCTAATCGTTGACTTCCCCTACCTCTCTTCCTAGCTGATGTGGAATGGTTTCTAAACATAGTCTTTATGTCATCATAAAGTAGTTGGTAGATGTCTCCCCCAGCCAACAAATAGAGGGTATCTAGAAGGTCTTCAGGGACTCCTTTGAGTAGAACCAACTTCAGGGATTCAGGGTCAAGTGTGCATCTGGCCCTTTTATAACTAAGTTGAAACCTCCCTTCATAGTCTTCTAAAGATTCATCACTATCCATGGTCATTCAGATGATTTCTTCCTTGGTTTCCTTTGACCTGCAATAGTCTCGGTATTTGTTGTTAAAGGCTTGCTGCATTTGAGCCCAAGTTGTGATATTGTTTCCAAGTAACCCCATGAACCAGTGCGAGGTTGCATCCTTGAGGGTAGAAGGAAACAATTTCAACTTCTACTCATCTTCTGCATAGTCATAGGTTCGACAGAGAATAGCAAATTCAAACAAGAAAGTATCAGGATCTTCGGTAGTCAGTCCATGGAAGTGAGGTAAGGCTGAAGGACTTATGTTTTTCATTTTTGTGTCCTCATTGGTCTGCTAGATAGGAAAGGAACCTTCTATTCTTTCCCCATTCCCTCTAACATTTCTGCTTTCGGCCATGGTCTCAGGAGGAATGGTTTATTTCTCTTCTTCTGTTATAGGATCTTTGTATATCTCTGGAGGTTCACCTATAGGGTCTTCTGGATCACTACCACTAAAGAAGAGAGAAGGGTGACTCAGTGATGCATTGGGGGTGTTAGGTAAAACGTTTCCTGAATTGTCTCTCTTCCTACGAGGTATGAAAGGAAATCTCTTTTTTTTTGGTGATTTTTGTGTTTCTTTTTCTGTATGTACCCGCAAAACTGAAATGGATTGAACAACAAACTGTAACTAACTAAAATGAATCTTGCTGAAATGGAAAATGCAGAATTGAAATGGAAGCAGGAAATGACTAATCTACTCTTGCTAAAATGGAAATTGCAGAATTGAAATGAAAGCAGGAAATGCCTAATCTACGCTTGCTGAAATGAAATTACAGAATTGAAATGAAAGCAGGAAATGCCTAGTCTACGCTTGCTGAAATGAAATTGCAGAATTGAAATGAAAGTAGGAAATGTCTAATATACTTTTGCTGAAATGAAATTGCAGAATTGAAATGAAAGAAGGAAATGTCTAATCTACGCTTGCGGAATTGAAATTGCAAAATGGAAATGAAACAACTACTCTACTTTTGCTGAAATAAACTACTTAGCAGAATGTTGCAATAGAAAATAGAAGAAAAGCAGTAAACAGAAAATAATCTGACGCTTCCCTGGTAATGGCGCCAAAAAGAGTGGCGGGCTCCAGTATTGCAGCGATAATGCTGCAACTCCTGGGGATTCCTTCTTTACTTTTTTCAACCGGGTAGTTCGTAACAAACTTGGAAGTGACGGTGTTGTATGCACAAGTACTAGCTCTTACTGCAGGTTGTCACTTGATCAACTGGCGCAAGTTTGCTAAGATCTTAAGCCAACTTCTATGAGTTCTCAGAAGAAGATTTTACTGTGATGGAAGAAAGCTAACTCTATAGAGGCTATTCTACTTGCAGAAAGAGAAGGAAAACTGAAAGGAAATGCAAACCCTAGCAAACTCTAATTTTGCAAGAAAAGAGATAAAAACTACTGAAATGGGTTCCATTGACTACTAAAAAGGTAAATTGCATTTATTCAAGCTACTTCTGAAGATAAATGAGAGGGAATCATCTTTTTGTACTTATGAGTATTTTTATGTGGAATTATTATGCTTATGATTTGATTGGTTGTGACTGTGCAGAGGTTTGGTGGTAAAGGAAGATGGGGTTGGCTTTTGCTGAAGATGAGGAAGGTGTGGAGGGGTCCTAAGAAGTCCCTAGTACCCTTATGGAGACTTCAATTGTGATCAAACTTCGAAAAATCACTCGCATGAACTTCTACAGGAGGTTGCAGGGGATCTACAGGAGTCTCTATAGGGGAATCTACAGGAGGAGGCCGAAAGTGGTTTTTTGGAGGTTTGAAGGTGGAAAAATGATGTGAAAAGGGAAATGAAGGCTAGATGAAGGTGTTGAGGGGTCTAGGACTCTGTTAATGAAGATCAATAATGAAGGAGATGGTTGGATTTGTTCAAAGGGTAAGAAAGCAACTTTATGGAAAAATGCAGGAATTAGGGAAGATTGGCGAAATATGGCGAAAGAGTGGGGAAATCCTTGAAAGATGAACTAGTACAGGCTCTGGTATGGAGTAATCATGAGCTAAAATGTTCTACTAGGAGCTGCACACTTACTCCTCAAAACTGACCCAAGCAAAAATCGAAAAACAGAGCTTGTCTATTTTGACCTAAAATCTGACCTAAAAATAGAGTACTGCTGAACAAAAATTTATGATTAGAAAGTTATGCAAGAAAGCCATGGTAAATGAACATGAAATGGTCTAAGCATGTGAGTCAAAGCAGATATCAACTTCTCCAACTCAAAACATCACACTAGCAATTGCATGAAAGGCAAAAACTGTGTTTTTGGTGGCAACAATAGTGCCTTGGCCTCAAATTATGGTCCCAAGGAGGGAGAAAAGAGATCAAGACCTGCTGGTAGCCTTTTTAGATATTTCTCTATTACTACAACAAACTACTTAAGCAACTTGAATCAAGAACAACTAATTTAACCATCAAAAGCAACCTACTTTACCAAAGAAAGATTTAACCTAAACAACAGAAATCAGCTTATGAATGCAAGAAAAAAGGATATAAATACACAAAGGAGGTGTTAGGCAGCTTGGGTTGGGCTCTAACCCAAGAGCTTCAGCCCTCTAGGAAAGATCAGTGCTGGTTCAAAATTGGATTCATCTTCATTGATCAAAAAATAGTAGTTACATCACAAAATTGTCTTCAGAAAGAGCTCGAAAATGAGTTGAGTACAAGGCTGCACAAAAGTACGAAAATAGAATATGAAATGGCTATCCTACTGAGGCTTGAAGCCTTCTTATTTATACAAGTGGGGACTCCCAATGGTCCTCCTAAACTTAAGGAACTCGGCTGCCTAAACTAAAGATAACAACAACTCTACTAGACTTGCTCGACTACCCCTTTGGATCATCATTGTGGGCCTTTATACTCCAAGCTGCTAGTGGAGAACTCGAGAAAGGGGTCATTAATGTAGGAGACACCCCTCCTATAAGTCCTCAGACATGTTTTCTTGAGTTTGGCTGCCAGTCTGCTCATAAATGCCCGGTCCTTGTTGAAAAATGTCCAAAAATCTGCAATAAACACTCATTAGACTATGTGGAAAAGTGACTATCCCATTCACATTTTTGACATAAATATATTCAAAAACATGCACAAAACTATTGAGGATGGTGGATTAAATGAAAATAATAGGCTGAATGAACCCATATAGTTACCCATTTCTGGGGCTCATCACTCATGCTGCCAACATAGCCATCACACTTATATTTTGCAAGTTCTTGCAGAAATACAAGTCATGTCGTGCACGGTCCACCCAGCTTTGGTTCAATTTGGCATTACCATTCCAACACCCTGTCACACTACTACCTGTGCCCTACACTTTCCACACTACTGCATGTACTTCTCACCACACACTCATTCCCAACACTTCAACTCCATCTTCAGATGAATTTCTTGTCTGCATGCCACTCCAACATGGGTTGAACCTGCCTGTGCCCATTTTACAACTCAGGTCGCTCACAGGCCGGGTCACCCATTGGGTCGTGTTGCCCTCTAGGTAGAGTAACCCACCAAGTCGGGTCACCCTCTGGGTTTAGTCTGCACCTCCGAGCCCCGCACCACCCTCGGGTCGGGTTTGCTCCACGTCGCAGTCAACCCGCTCGCCTACAACTATGTTGCCTGTCGGTCTGTGTCCACCCATCCCTCTATCTGCTCTTCGCCCATCCACCCTACAACACATCCATCACACCTACAGTTCACCTAAGAAACCACAATCTTCCCTTCACCTAACTTTGGCCCTTCTTTGCACCTATCCACTTGTTGCCTTGTGCGTTCTTCTTGTTCTTTGTTGAATGTGTTGATGCCCCATGCCCCCAAGTGCTCCACACACACTTTTATTAATACCAATTGCTGGAAATACCGAGAGGGGAGTGAATCAGTATTCCTTTGGAATTTTTACTTTTACCAGTTAAATCAATTATATTTAGAACACAAAATGAACAATAGAAATAAATTATTTTATTAATATAATATTTAAAATAAATCGGGTACAATATATATAGGTCTCCAACCCTTGATGAAGACATTGATCTTCAATATTCTAAGCTCGAACCTATCGCCAAGTACCAACTTGGTCTTTTGTGAGGTGCCAACCTCTAGGGCACCGACCCTATCTTCTCAAGGCACCAACCCTGTGTTTAGAGGCTCCAACCCCTAGGGCTCCAACCCTTCTCTAGTGTAGGCTCTGACTTGGTTTCTTGAGGACACCGATCCTCTAGGGCTTCAACCCTATCCTTCAAGGCACCTACCTCTTTTTTTCGAGGCTCCAACCTTTAAGGCACCAAAACTCTGGGCTCCAACCCACTACTATATTTTTTCTAGATATATTTGATAGTAATTCTTTGCTCCCAAAATCTTCTTCGTTGAATTTTGTCAATCTACAGTTTCAATGTAGTCTCCATGCTACATTATCAATGACAACCTGACTTCATATCAAGGAATCTTCACAACTCTTCATATTGTTCAACAGAGTCTACAGAGTCACCTCATGATGATTTCAAATAGCCATCATGATCTACAATGAACTGTACTAAGTTACGTACACAAACAATTCTCTATTTCAACCCTTTGTTCTAATTGTCGCGGTAACTTCTTCAGGAGTATGCTTCAAAAGTACTCTAGGGGTGTGAACGTCATGGCTCCACATTGTGCGTTCAGTTATAAATAATCCTCTCTATGTAGTCTTTGTAACATATCGCAGGTTGTGCTTTAACGGATTCATCATAGGTCATATATTTTAATGAATAACCCAATCAACAGAAGCTTGACCTTCAGCTTTCTTCTTCCTCTATTGGACCTCTGGTTTCTTTCTTCACTCATTCGACCTTTGGCTTCATTCTTTTCTCTTTCTCGATCAACCTTGGGTTAGATTCACTATTTTTCTTTTCACTCATCCTTCAGCTTCCTTCAAGTTCATGAGTTGTGAATTGTTTTTCTTCTCTATTATCGATGCCCGAGATGCACAGCTTGAAGTGAAGTTTTTTAACTCATTTTTTTATGAGTTTAACCAATGACCAAAGGTCACGTCTATTGGAGGGAGGCCGACTTGTATATTGAAAATATAGATCAGAGAGTCTTTTGTTATTAATCAAAAAATTATAACATAGGCTTGTTATTTATGGAAATCAAATCAATAGAGTTCCCCACACGCCATGTCATAGCTTTAATCACAATCGCAATTTTTCCGAATTCCTGCAATCATAACTCGTGAAAATCCTGCAATTGCAACCTTATGGCTTCACGATATAATATCCTGATACCCCTAATGCTGATGGAGCGGATGCAATATAGTATCAATCAGTTGTTAATAAATTATTCAGGTCCACAACTTCTATGGCAATTGATGGTTTAGCTGTGTCAACCCTTAAGACTTGTGATATGACTCCCGATGAGGCAGACACGATATAGCATAATGGTGTATTCACAACCTGTTTCGGGTCCATAGTGATATCACAAATGTAGATTTTGTTGTGAGATACCTTTAAGACTTTGCGATACCTTTTGATGTTGTGGACTCAATGTCTTATTACCGAGTATTGTAATGGTACAACGGGTCCACAATATAGATACTGCAATTGGTAAATTTGGGGCGGTGATACATAATAAACTTTACGGTTTGCGATTATGCGATGGATGCGATATTGTATTAAGGCATATAGTAATGGAACCATGGGGTCTACAGTACATATCGCAATCAGAGGATTTGAATGTAACAATGCTTCAAGACTTGCGATGTGGTGGATGCGATATTTCATTGAGTTGTATTGAAATGGTGCAGCGGGATCGCAATGATATTGAAATCATAGTTTTCAAGTGTGGCATTCCTTTGTGATACATAACTTTGAGTAGATGCGATATTGCATTAAGGTTGTTACCATAAACTATTTCGGTTCTGCAACTCAAATCACAATTGGAGATTTCAATGTGACAAGGCTTTAAAAACTTGCGGTATGGCATATGCGATATTTCTTTAGGGCGTGTTCTAATGGGACCATCGGGTCCACAACTCATATCGCAATCAGGGATATCAATGTGACACACAATAAAGCCACTGATAAAGTGCCGATATAATTTCTCCAATAAAGCGCCGATATCTTAACTCCTCCCTATAAACTACTTCAAATAAACTGCTTCTCTTCTCTTACTAGATTTCAATGACTTCTTCCTCTTACTCTTTGGCTTTCCTTGGCCTTCGATAGCTTTACTCCTTTGGCTTATCTTCATGTGACCTCTGATAACTCTTCCGAAGAATTCTTCTGATAGCTCTTCTTTGACTGACTTTCCTTCTTGGGTCTACTGCTTCTATTATATATATATATATATATACTTAGTTCACTTGGATCCTCCATCTCATCATATCATCATATATCAAACTTTCATCACTATGAGCATTATGATCAATGGGCATCAATGGGTGATCATGTATCAAAGAAATTTCCATCACAAACACTGCCATATTAACATCAATGACAACCTAGATTAACAATATCCCCCTTTTTCATTGATGGCAATATTATTTTCCTTTCAACATTCTCTCCCCCTTTGACATCAATGGAAAACGGGGTGCTTAAGGACTCCCCCTGTCGAACTGCTCCTCCTGTCAAAATACTTATGTTATTTATGAACAGTTGATCTTCATGGGTATGTTACTCCCCCTGTCGTGGTGCTCTTATTTTTACTCAGGATAGAAGGATTGTTTCCTCATCATCCGCTAGCACATTATCCCCTCTTTATGTCTCAAAACTTCTTCATTATGGCTTCAACAATGCTTAAATATGATCCACTTCAATGCTTTCAAACATACTCCAAATAGTCATACACAAAATGTCCAAGTCAAAGTTTTTATGCTTCTACACTGTACTCTATTGTCTCCACAGTTAGAATTAAGATGCCTTCATAGTCTGAATCAAGAGAAAATGCCACTGAAATTTTCATTCTCGATATATTTCTTCAAATCAATATTCCTCTGTATCTTTGTGCTTCTCCTCAAGTTACTGAGCTGTATTTGACAACACAACATTTGCCCCCCTTTTTTTTGATATCCAATCTGTCACTATCTTTTAAACCCTTTCTACTGGTTGACAACTTTTTGCAATGCTTCAATTATGTTAGATGTTTCCAACTACTCTTACTTCAAGCTCCATTCCCAGATGTATCTATTTGTTTGAAGGTTGCCTCTATTTCTGTCCTCAATTTACCTGTTCTCACATCATATCCCTAAGTCGAGACATCCAACTTCTGGAATACAACCAACATAGTTATTTTCCCTATTCCTCTAGCATTATATGGCCTTCTCTGCTGCTCCAATTTTTGCTTAGTGATCAAGTGAAAAACATCTTCAACAACAGTCCAAAGAATGGTTTAGAGATCATGTTCTTCAATGGAATGCTCCTCAGAAATGATCTTTATCAAAGAATGATTGTTAATATAGCTCATTAAGGATTTCATAAGGATCCTTTCATGGATAGCTTCTTCAATAATGATCAATTATAACAAGCTCCCCCTAAATGTATGCACAGTCTCCTTTTGACAAAATCCCATCATCAAATACTCTGAATATCAAGGATATATTCCTCAAGTCAACAACATGTGTTGTTGGCTGGAGAGTTCAGGAGTTATTCAGATTGTATTTGCTTTCTTCTCCATACTTGTGTAACTTTCTTCTCTCTCATGGTTCTAGCTTGTGTAAGAGCCCAAGTCAAGTTACAATCATGTGCCATATCACCAATGTTATGACACTTAAGCATTCTATGTTTTTCATGAATAAGAATTCATGATTTCTAGCAAAATTACTTCTCGCAGATTGTCGGGGACCATAATATTTATCTTTGTGATATTCCCTACAATCTTTTGCCATGTGTTTAAAGTTTGTACAAGCATAACAATAACCAAGAAATATACTTAACGTAGTTGAATCCCAAAAATGATATTAAATATACTTTTGTTCTTAAGAGAAGAAGGTTTCCTTTATGTACTTTTGAAGTCTTTCTGCCTTGAGATCCTTTGATTATAACCATTTCTTCTTGCATCCTTGACATCATCTACATTTCTTCTTAGAACAAGACTTCCTTCATTGTTTCCTTGACTCTTATTTTTGCCTTTGCTGGAACTGGAAGCATCAATATTTCTTTTTGGCTTTCTCACATCCTTGTTGTTTGAAACATTATCACTCTTGCTTGAGGATTATCCTTCATAGCCAAGACCTGATTTATTAAATGGTTGTCTTTGATGATTAAGCATGTCATCCAAGTCTTGGGAGCTCTTCAAAAAATTTTCCATCCCTTCAACCTTTTTTCTGAGGAAAACAATCTCTTCTTCCAATCTTTCACAATCAAACAATGTAAACTTTGAAACGAGAACTATAAACTCAAAACGGGAACTCTGGCAAAAAAACCCCGAAAAAACATCAAAAAACAGTGCTAAAAATGAAAAGTGTTAATGCTGGAATAACACCTTTTTTTTTCTAGGGTAAATTTTCGACATGTGTTAAACATTGTCCAAAAAACACCCTAAAAATGAAAAGTGTTGATGCTAGGATAACAAATTTTTTTTCAAAGGATTTCAACGTTTCGAAATAATAGCGTAAAATATTTTATCATGACCCCGAAAAACATTAAAATTTCAAAAAAATAATGAAAACATAAAATAAAATAAAAAAATTAAA